>LUCG01285838.1:575-11981 GCA_001633085.1 Carthamus tinctorius
CGGCCCAAATGGCCATCACTAATATAAATCTACGAGTTAAACGAGAATGTCTTTTTTTTTATAAAAAATACAAAAAACATTTCTCAATATCCAAGTTAATTAACATATACTAAAAGTCACAACAAATGAAAATAAAGTAGTATCTATTTATAAAATTTTGTTATTTTATATTTGTTATTATCTCTTGAATGTTACTATTATGATCAGATTTTTTATGCCGATGCTTCCTTCGTTGATAATGTTGTGATACAATGTGAAAATATTATGATAACAATATGATAGTGTTTTGATGTACCAAATACTTCTTATAACGTGACTTTTCCGTGATAACTGAAAGCGGGTAATGAGATCACATCCACAATCATAGGTCTATTTGTTCATCATGTGTAGATACAGGTGTAGATATATTTTATATGAGTGAAATTTCGAAAACTCGTAGAGATTAGTTTAATTTTGAATTTATTTTAAATGAAATTTGTGTTTTAGTGATGGGTACTATTGGAGATGCATGAAGTACAATGGCAATGTGGGGGATAATTAGTGGTCCATTCCCATTATAGAATGGGTGGAGAATGGGGTGAAGATCTTTGCCAAGGTCTTCTTGATATCACTCCATTACATATTTTGAAATCAAACCATGGCACTTATTTATACCAATAATTTGATCTTTTACCCTACGACCAAACGTTTACAAATTAGCATGGTGGTTGTGACGTAGTGGTTGAAACGTAGTAGGGAGACGTAGTGGAATATCTTGTATGTTCTAATTTTTTTACTTTAGAGGACATTTGCTTCGCAAAATGAAATTTGGTGGAATTGGAATCCATCGAAATAATCTGATTTTGAAGTAATTGGAATCAAAGTTGATGGAATTTGATCACGCGTTTGGTTGGTGGGAATTCAATTCATTCACTTAAGACAAAGACTGACGAATTCCTTAAATTTTGGAATTCAACGGAATTCAAAGTATTCCATCAAGTTCATTCCACACCAAATATTACTAAGGAATTTGGTCAAAGGAAATTGTCATTCTAATTACATCAAATTCTTTGGAATTTCGCAAACCTAACAACCCCTGTTAGTCCCATATAAGTCTCATTTTGATCACTAATTAACATAAGATAACCATAATATCATTGTTTTAGAATTTATGGTTGTTATATAAAATTTAGGGTTAGACTATGTTTGGCAAACGAGCTGATAAGCTAGCTGTCGACTGATAAACTCGTAGAATGAAATCTGATAGAACTGAAATCCATTGAAGTATTTTGATTTTGAAGAAATTGGAATGAAACTTGACCACGTGTTTGGTTGATATGAATTCAATTCTTTCACTTAAGTTAATTAAGAATGATGAATTCCATAAATTGTGGAATTCATAGGATCCATAAAGTTTATTCCGTAAACCAAACATCACTTTGAAATTTGGTCAAATAAATTTGTTATTCCGATTCTATAGAATTCTTTTAAATTCTGCAAACTAAAGTACGGCTTAGATTTCTAATATACTATAAGTGTTTAACACAAAAAATAAAGTTTGTTTTCTGTTTTATCAGATAACCTAAATGTAGCCCCATCCCATGGATTGCTTATAGATAAACCCAATGTTATCAAGATCGGGATCTTACTTAAGATCGTTTTCATCTTTGCAAGTGTGGATCGTAAGATCGGGGGATCGGGATCGTAAGATCCTACCACAAGTTACTAATTTTTATTTTTATTTTGTATGTACTATAATTTCTATCATAAACAAATTATATAGCATTTCATAAAGATTGATCCTTCAAACTTCAACTTTTTAGGGTCTAAACATTCAACTTCAATATGTTTTCCATAATTTTCTTCTCTTTTCGTACGATCCTACGATCAGGATCCCGATCCTACGATCCCACCGCGATCCTATCATATTTAAGATCCTGGTACGATCCGGATCGTTTTTCAGATGTAGGATCGTAGAATCTTACGATCCTACGATCAGGATCGCGATTTTGATAACTATGGATAAACCATAAGTCCATAACTCTCAAACATAGGCCCAACTAGAGATGGCCATCGGCCGGGCCGGGCCTTTAACTGATCCCGACGGTAACCGCTTCTTAATAATGTTTTTGGTAACCAGTCCCGGTCCCAAACCAGGGTCGGCCAACTTTTTTATTTTATTTTTACAGTCTTTTTAATTTAAAATACATAAATGAGTAATTAAGTCACTCAAATATGCTTAAAATATGTCATATTATAATTTGTGTTATATAATACGAGATTGTGAATCATATCAAAATTCTAAGCAAACCATACGGATAAAACGGTGAGGTATTGAAAATTTGAAATTGTTTCTTTTAAAGATTCAGATTTTTTTTCGAGAAATTTTGAAGAACGGAATATGCTCTAAATTATCGAAGGACTATATAGGCAATGTAGCATACTTCAAGGACTGGGTAGGAAAATTCTTCTCAAAAAACTGATGTTTCAACTTCCATGGCAAATAAAACACAATCCTCTTATCCACAAACTCTCCTCCCATAGAATCAAATAATTTGCCTTCAAAACTACAAACGGATAATTACCACACCAGGAGGACATTCGGGTTGGGAACCGGCAGACCAATGGGCGGCGGCGACGGTGGAGGATAATTAAGGGGGTGTTTAGCCAAACACTTACCCAGTAAGCATTTATCGGTATAATTCAACACTATCACTTATCTTTAATGAAAAGATTTTAGTCCATTAAAACGGCATCACATGCAACAATTTACCTAGCAAACATTAATTGGGTAAGACTTTGATCATTGCTTTCGCTTTTACTGGGTAACATTTTTGGTCCTTGCCATATTCATCGGTTAAGGTAATATAAGTTAGTAATGGCTTACCCGGATAAGCTTTTGGTAAACGACCCCGAAAAGCTTCTTTTCGTCTTTCGGTTTTGGTGGTCTTGATCATAGTCTATTTGCGGACAAGGGATTTAGGCGAATGATGCGATCTTACTGCAAAAACTACGGGCAGTAATTTTTTTTACTCTACCGGATCAATGTGCAAGAAGAATGAGTTTCCTAAGTAGCATAGACATATTCTAGTTGTTAGCAATATAGACATATAGCCACAGTTCACAAATTTACCACCTAATGCCTTTTTGTCAGCTGGCTCCATGAATCTTTTTACCATTTACTGCAGGTTGATGTTGGTCAAGACAGAACTCAATTCCGGAGTTACGAGGGCTTGTTTTTCAACCAGCCCCACCACACAACAGTCCTTGCTTTTCGTATTCATGATTGCAACATCTTGAGCACATTCACGAGGCGTACCAGAAGAAACCTGCGAAAATTGATAAATCGTATAAAAACAACTCATCAATGCAAGGGGATGTGGTGGAATGTCCCATTTGCCCAGGGTTCAATTTCAGACGTCCACAACAATTGTGGCCACTGGGTTTACCAAGGGCTGATGTCTTACAGCTATAATTTGTTAGGATTAGTCCAACATAGCATAGATCACCCTTCCAAAAAAGAAGATGGAAGGTTGAGTCCAAGAAACTTACATCGAAGGTCGTATCTCCAAGCTTGAACTTGATTGCTCCACTTTTGTAAACCAGCATTTTTCCCATGAACCCATCTGGCAACTCTTTGAAATCAGAGTATTTGTTGAAAGCATCTTCTTTCGATGGAATGGAGCTTTCGACTTTCTCTTTTCCCTTTGAGCTAACAGGAACTCGATGTGTTTGCTTATTTAAGGGAAGTTTCGGTGGAAACTGGAAAAGGATCATCTTTTTTTCCTCACTGTTTTCCTGCTCACGTTTCAAAGCAATCAATTGGATTGGTAATGTGGGAACTAACGAAAACCAAGTTTGAATTTTGTTAAACCAAAAGACCCACCAATAACCCGAGTTCTAAAGCAGAGTTGATGTTATTCTCATCATACTCCTTCTCCTGCCCAAATTCTTGTGCATTAAGAAGCTCTACAAGAAAGGAAAAATGGATTGTGCACAAAATCTGAGTTGAATCTCCAAGAATGAGAATGAATGTAGCTAATCACGAGTTTTTAACTATTAAAGTTCTGTACCTGGATTTCCAGAGCCGGGGCGTCTCCATGGAAGACTGATCGGGTAGTATTTACTGTAATCCTGTGATTAAGACCAAGAAACAATCAATTTCCCATCAAAACGCATCCACGAATCTCCACCATACCAAAAGAATCACATATTTGGTGTTCTCGCTTGTTTCTCTTTAGCATCAAATAAATGCTAACAACATGCTTATTTTCTTACGAAAAGTATAAGAAGCATATCTCACCCATGGTTCTTTGTACACTTTTTCAGTCTTGCTTTTGGATTCAGACACATCCTTAGATGATGATGATGGGTTTTCATCAAGATCACCACCATCTTTTGTAGCGGTTGAGGATGAACGCATGATGCTTTTCTGAGCAGACTCTCGCAAATCCGGGGTGTTTTTGTTGTTCCTATCTTTTAGCTGGCTGCGAGTCCTCAACTGAGTTGACGATGGTCCATCTCTAAGCGACATTGTAGCATCACCTGAAGCTGCATTTTTTAAACATAGCAAATCCAGACTAAGAAAAGAGGTTTTCGTAACAGAGTCATGCTTGATTGCAATGTACAAGGGGTTTTGTGAGAATTACATTTCTTTTCGACTTTAGGCCCTCTTGTGCCTCCGAGGCGTTGCTGCATGACACAAAAGAATATAACTAACGAATTATAAAATCGTGACAAATAAAGAACATTTCACATGTGAAAGTTGAAACACCGATAGAGCCATGAGAAGATGAGGGAGATTCTAACATATATTAAGAAGAATTGACCAAAAAAGCCAACATAGGAATTCAACAAAAGCTAGATGTAGATAAATTGTCATAGAGTGTCGAGGGTCTAGAATGATAAACGTTATCTCGGATATCGTGAAAATATGTAGAACTCCGTTTACTGTCCAAAAAGAGTCATCAAGGAGAAAACAAATCCATTTGTTTTCGTTGTTAACTAGTGATATTGGTATATAAACATACCATCCCTAAGTAACTAACCAATGAAACTAATAAATGAACGATGTACTTTTTAAACTATCATATTTTATTTGCAAATTTAACCGGAATTGACAACATGCTCGTCTAAATTATTCGTTCTTACATATTTTTGTCTAAAATTTATTATTTTCGCAAACCGACCGGTCTATTTGCATACAAAATATCGAACGTCAAATATGATGAACGAAAAAAATGTCAAGATTTAAAAGTGATTCGTTTGGTTTCTTTAGAACATCTACAACGAAGTTCTCATAAAAGAACCTCCTTTTATACTTTTTGTTGCCACTTCATCTTCAACTCATCGAATTAAGAACTCTCTAAAAGTCTACAACGATAGTTCTTTAGAGAAACTTCCTTTTCAAGGATCTAAATGATATTTCCAACGTCAATAATGATTATAAAGTCATGCAAATAAAATAAAAAATAGCAAATCCGTCAATTCACACCAACATCAAGGTCGGAACCAAGATTCTTATTTAAAAACATAGAAAATATTAAGTTCTTATAAAAACTCTTCACAATCGTAGTTCCTACTTCCTACAAGTCATTTCGGTTTGCATCTAGATCATGGTGAAATAAGACATAAGATTCAAGCGATCGATTTGCAAAAATATTATGATCATTTTCAGTGCATCTGAAAGATCGGATTTAACTTAAAATCAAAAGAGAGAGAGAGAGAGAGAGAGATTACATTGACTTTGCGAACGAGTTCCCGAGCAGCTTCAGCATCATCATCATCACTGCTATCTCTGCACAAATCCACAAATTAATTTTCAGAACTACGAAGACCTGATAAGGATCACATACTACTACTATCAATTACGTAAAACATAAACGAAAAACTGCAGAGAATAATCCAAAATTGAACCAGAAAACATACCTTTTAGGCAGGAGACGACCGGTTTTCCTTCGAGGAGGTGCTTTAGGGGTGAATTTCGGCTGTAAAATTTGAGTACTCGTTAGATTCTGATCGGAGTTTTTTCAACTTAAAATTGTTTGATTCAGATCTGTGTGAAAACATAGAATTATAGAAGATTTAAGAAGAAACAAAAGTGGCGTTGAAACCTTCTTGGGAGTTGATGATGGCGGTGGTGGTGGTGGATCTATATCCATGGATACTACTACTACTTACACCGGAGGTGAGATGTTGGCCGGAGATCTGCCAGGAAAACACGCCGACGACCGAGGATCTGAGGTTAGGGTTTGAAACGAAGATCAAAAAAAAGGGAAAAACGACAACTGCAGGATTCGAACTCGGGAACCCTAGGAAGACAAATGAGTAATTTCCACCACGCTACGTTCATTCTTTTGACGAGTTTCAGAAATATAAATTATTTAATAGAACAAATAGTATCATCTTTTAAGGAAAAGTACACCTTGTAATTCCTTTATATTTCCACGGTTTCTAAAAATCTTTAAAAACCGATTTTTTAGTTGAACTGATATGATGATCGGCTTCTGGTTCAATCACTGGTTTAACCGGTTTCAAGCATTTTTATGTATTTTTTATTTTCCTACATACGTATATATATAACCAAGAATTTGATGTTCACAAGTTAAAACATCAAAAATACATATTATAATAAGTTGTACATCAATCCAAAAACATTTAAAAAACACATAATAATAAGTTTTACAACAATACAAAAACATTTGAAAAACTCAAAAACAGAAGTTTAAAAAAAAACCCCGGGTCAACCGTTTTTTTTTTTTTTGAAAGGGTATCCGAGGCTTTGCCCGTACTAGTTCCGGCAAGGTTCACCGACAACTAAAGGGTATCACGAACCTTTTGTCCAATAAAACATTTTGTTTTTATCTAATAACATCTCTAATTTGACTCCAAAAAGAATCAAATATGGGGTGGAGCACAAAAACTCAACTCTAAGTTTTCGACCATTGATAATCCCTAGTGTCGTTTGTTTTTCTTAACCACTTAATTGTTTACCGTTCATGTCTTATCAAATAAGAGGTTAGACTAATTAGATTCTTTGTTCTCTCTATTTTTGCAATAAGGGGTTATAACCTCTTACCGTCCTCTTATTCCCTAAAATATCTTTACAGATTTCTTATTCATCTTGCAATGTATATAGACATTATCATGAAGTCCATTTTTTTAATAAAGTTTTGATTTTATTATGCTAGTTAAGTCAATTAATAAATGATCTATTTAACACACGGTTTAATTAAAACTATTCAACACACGATTTAATTAAAAATAAAAATTAAATTACACACCAGTAAATCAACAACTATACATTTGTTATAGTATAAGTTTATGTTATAATATAATAATCATGAATAACCGAGTCAAATTATTGGAAATATGTTAAAACAGATAGGTAATGTTAAAAACTTGTTGGTAAAAAACAAGTGTAATAGTTGCAAAAGATTTCTTGATAACCATTTTACATATTTATGAGTAAGACTATAATTTATATCACTTGAGTTAAATAGACAATCACAAAATAAAAATTCAGACCTTAATGCCTCTTAAAAATACCATAAGTCGATTACAAAAACAAAGTCCAAATGCTTGTACATCAATGCAACAATACATTTTATGAGTACATGAATACCAATTGATAGCATTTCTAACACATTCTTCATTTTGAAGAATCAAAATTCAGAGCTATTAGAAAAAAGTTAGTTTCAATTTCAACAACTTCTCTATGTTGAAACCTACAACATTGATTAATTTAAGAGTAAATTACGGATTTGGTCCCTATGGTTTGGGGGTTTTATGGATTTGGTCCCTAAATTTCAGTAATTACGGATTTAGTCCCTATGGTTTGCAATTTCTTTTGGATTTGGTCCCTGGTAGTGCAAATAGGCAGGGACCAAAACCAATAGNACCGCAAGAACCAAATCCAATAAAATTTGCAAACCATAAGGACCAAATTTGTAATTATTAAAGTTTAGGGACCAAATCCACAAAAACCCCCCAAACCATAGAGACCAAATCCGTAATTTACTCTTAATTTAATTTAAATATCTAATATTAGATTGCCATGATGATAAACCTTCTTGTAGTAGGAACATGTAGCATGGGAGTGACTTTGCACCATTGAGGGACCCTAACCATCATATCCAAAAGTAGAGTCTAGGAGGGTAAGATGTACACAAAGTAGTGTCTTCTATCCCAACGAGTAAAGTGACTGTTTCCGTAGTTTTCATGCCGATCCAGCCATTTTTTACCCAATCAGACCCAATATCGCTCTTTTTGCACATATAAACCCTCTTTTTTACCAAAACATAACCAAAGCCAGAAATCCCGAATAAGCCATGGCTCTACCAGTAATCCCGACACGAGCACGCACCATCTTTGAAATGATGAAACCGAGTCGCATCCCTAACGACGATTTCCCTACCAACAAGTTTCGAGATAAACTTGATCGCCGAATGGCAATCTTTACACACCCTCAGGTTCTTCATGATCCGCAGAGTCCCGTTCTTCGGAGTCTTCATTAACGCATACGCAATCGCGAGCTTTTCGCTATGATGCATAAGAATCTCCTCTTTCACCTCCTCATCGAGATCATGCAACACCGCTTCCGTTTTCGGAACAAACCCGAGTTTCTTGATCTCCTTCCAAATCTCCGCCATCGTCCGATAGATCTCTTCCCGCTCGGGATGAACAACGTCTTCCGCTCCGAACACGTGAACCCGATCCCGTATCTGAACCCAACTAAACCCCTGATCTTTCTTCACTTTTCTAAACCTCATCGATTTTCGAATCTCGGCAGCGTCCTCCCAATTCCCGCAAGCGGAGTAGACGTTGGAGAGGGCCGAGTAGGCACCGCTGTTATCGGGATCAATTAGCAGCAGCCTCTCGGCTGCAACTTCTGCGAGCTCCATGTTTCTGTGAACGGAACTAGAAGCTAAGAGCGAACCCCACGCTATAACATCTGGTTCGAACGGCATGCTCTGTATCACATCCCATGCATCTTGAAGCTTTCCTGCACGTCCCAACAGGTCGATCATGCACGCGTAGTGGCTAGCAGTGGGTTCAATCCCGTGTTTTTCTTGCATCAATTCGAAGTACCATCGACCCTTTTCGACCAAACCCATATGGGTGCAGGCCGAAATCACTCCGACGTAAGTTATATGATCTGGGTTTATACCAAGATCCAACATTTTCTCGAACAATTGCAACGATTCTTCTCCGTGGCCATGTTGAGCTAACGAAATCACCATCGAAGTCCACGAGACCGTATCTTTTAACCAACTTATCGACTCGAAAACACGCCGGGAGTTACTAATGTTTCCGGACTTGGCATACATGTTAATCAACGCGTTACTTACGGAAACGGATTGTGAAACTTCGGATTTCAGGGCTTTTGCATGAATTTGTCTACCGTGGTCGAGAGAAGCGAGGCTCGAACTCACGCTCAAAATAGCGGCTAAAGTGTAGCTGTTAGGTTTCGGGCCTTGTTTGATCATCAATCTAAAGAGATCGATTGCTTCATCGTTGAACCCGTTCTGCATATATCCAACGATCATGGCCGTCCATGCTACCACATCGCAATCCGGTAAAGAATCGAATAACTTTCTAGCAGAATCCATGTCCCCTTGTTTAATGTACCCATCTAAAAGAGATGTAAACGCGATTATGTTTCGATTCGAAACTCGATTCTGTTTTACGATCTTTTGAGCGATTTTCACATTGCCGAGCTTAGAGTACATCGAAATCAACGCGTTTCCAACGGCCCCGGATAAGTCGAATTCGGTCCTAATTACGTGACCGTGAATTTGTTTCCCGGAGTTTAAGTCGTCGAGATTCGAACAGGCGGATAAAACGCTTGCTAAGGTGTATCTATCGGGCTTTAGTGATTGATTCTTTAACATGTTAGAGAACATATTACGAGCTTCGATGTCGAAACCGTGCTGATTGTAACCCGAAATCATCGAATTCCACGTAACAATATCTCGATCGTTCATTTGCTCGAATTGAGCGAGTGCGAGATCGAACCGCTTACGTTGCATATGGATTGCGATCAGAGTGTTCCAGCTCGAAGTGCTCTTCAATTTCATCCTACCGAACACGGTTTCCGCCATTACCAGATCGCCGGATTTCGCGTACATGTTTAGGAGAGAATTCGCGACGCTGGTATAGCTACCGAGTCCAACTTTAACGATGAACGAGTGAAGTTTCTTGCCTATTTCTAAGGACTTCATGGCAGCACATGAGGCAAGAACGATGGTGAACGTGTACTGGGTTGGGATTACTTTCGAAGAAATCATGTCTATGAAGATCTTGATAGCGTTTTCGAAACGACCCATTTGATTATAACCCACCATCATTGCGGTCCATGAGACGGAATCTGGTTCAGGCATTTCTACAAACACCTGGCGTGCATGATCGATCTTCCCTTGTTTTGCGTAGGCGGAGATGATTGTGTTCCAGGAAGATGGGTTTCTAACCGGCATTTCGTCGAACAGCTTGCTGGCATCTTCAAGAAACCCGGATTTGGCATAGAAATTCATGAGATTGTTCATGAGGAAGACGCCAAGATGAAGACCCGACTTGATTATTCGACCATGAATCGGTTTCCCCACACATGGATCCTTGTTAACCAGGGTTCTTTGAAGTAGAGAAGCATAGTGATCAGATAAATCCGTCAGATTTTGGTGTTTAGAAGTTGCCATGAAGAAATTATCTAATAGCTTTGACCATGGTGGTTTTGGAATCCTAATGAGAAAGAAATTGCAATGGTCATTTCGATGATTATACGAAAATGACACCAAAAAAAAAAAATATGAAACTTAATTTTTTTCATTTCATGTAATAATTAAACATTTTTCATTTCATTTTCATGTAAGACTTTCTAACTTATGACCTCTTGCCGTCCTATGTTGGGGATGTAAACGAATCGAACGTTCAACGAATCTTTCGTGAATCGTTCGACGTGACGTTCGTTTATGTTTGCTTATTTAATAAATGAACGAACATGAACATATTTGTTATTCGTTTAATTAAATGACCGTACATAAACAATGGTCCTGTTCGTTAATTTATGTTCGTTTATTTAATAATGAACGGACATGAACACATTTTTTTTATTCGTTTAATTAAATGAACGAACATGAACAATGGTACCGTTTGTTCATTTTGCTCTTAATGAATGAACATAAACGAACACAATTTCTTAATGAACGAACATGAAGACAAAAGATTTTGTTCGTTTACCGTTCGGGTAAGTTAAACGAACGAACACGAACAAGCCCCAATTTGTATTCGTTTATAGCCCTAGTCCTACGTCTTATTAGTCTCTTAATACAATCTTATTTTCCTTTAATATTTTTATAGTCTTGTTATTCATTTTAGAGTAAATTACGGATTTGGTCCCTGTGGTTTGGGGGTTTTTATGGATTTGGTCCC
>LUCG01285853.1:0-16742 GCA_001633085.1 Carthamus tinctorius
TAGCCCTTCATGCGGCTAAGATCAAATTTGAGTGGTCAAAGTTTGTGGCTATGCCAAAAATAGTTTACAAATAGGCAGAAAATGGGTTTATATGTGAACCCGTGTGGTTTACATATGAACTATATATTCATATATGAACCAGTGTAATTCACTTTTTAACCGATTCACATATGACCTAATTAATTGATTCACATATGTACTAATTACCTGATTCACACATGAACCCGTTTATATGTGAAACAGTTAATTAGTTTACATGTGAACTAATTAACGGGTTCACATATGAACATATTATTCATATATCAATCGCAAGTATGTATATGAACTTGTTTGTTGTCTAATTTACAAAACTACCCTCTATCTTCTACGTACCTATGTGAGGAATTATCCGGTGTTTCACAGTCAAAGCCGTAAATGTTGACTGGATGAAGGGCTAGGATCACTTCTCTACTTCTCTTTTTTAGCACTTCTCATTTAAACCTTCCCTATGTATGTATGTATGTATGTATGTACATGTTGAGTGAAGACAGTGATGGAATAAAATGAAATGGCAGGGGGTAAAAAGAGCAAGGACTGTAACTTTGACTTTAAATAAGCAATTAGAGGAAGGACTGTAACTTGACTTGGTGAGCAATTTTTTGCGTTGGCCCCTGCTTTGCTGCTATGGAGCTATTTCTGAGGCAGGAGATAAAAAGAGAGATGTCTGATGTATGTAAAGGCTAGTGGCTAGTGTATGTATTATGATTGTATATGTAATATGAGTGAGTTTTTCACATGTTTCTAATGAATGTATTCTGGTTTACCAGTTTTTTTTGTAAAAGCTCCTAGTTAAATTTAAGCATAGTTTGATTATTATTATCATTTAGATCATAGAAAATACATAAGATGTGGCTGACTATTGTTTCCAGTTTCTTTGATTTCTGATTCAACCCTTTGTATGATCAAGCTGTTAAATTACGTGTGTTGGACAGATGGGCATACCTTATTCAAAGAATATTTTCTGTATTTAGGAGCTGAACATAAGATGACACCTTATTTAAAGAATATGTTTAGCTCTGCTGTGATTCCTTCGTTTTGTTCACCAATGTAGAGTCCCCAGACGTCCACCATAACCGGAACGGCATTAAATTCCAGTATTCTTCTTATGCTTGTCTACGTTGATTATCATTTTAGGTTTGCATTTTTCTACCTATTGGCAAATTCAAATACGGTCCTCATAAATTTCAATAATTCTTATGCTTGTTTACGTTGATTATCATTTTAGGTTTGCATTTTTCTACTTATTGGCACATTCAAATACAACCTCATATTCAGTTAAATACATTTAGGATCCTCGTATTCCGTGTTCAGTTGCATCTTAACACGTTTTGGCTGATTTGGGACCTTTGGCTCCAATAGTTCAATTGCTCTGAAATGAACAATTGGCTAAACCTGCATCCTTCCCTAAGTCACTTTGTCACATTGATAATCAAAAGGCTGCAATTAGACTTGTTCCTGCTTGTGAGGAAATTAAAACCAGTAACCATGTAACAAGTAACAAGAAACAAAAGCATAATAGGCAATACTGATTGTTTAACCAAAATCAACACAGTACAAATACCAGAATATGCACTTGACACCCACGTTGGACCCAGATAACTACATTATCCAAACACCCAAAATCAGACTTCTAAAACACAAAAACCCACCCAACTGTTCAAACAAACTCAATCTGAACAGACCTTTGCACAACCCAACCAACAAACCTTAATCCACTTCCTCCATCTTGCTCTCCTCACCACCCTCTTCCTCTAAAGCAGGCATTTCAGCATCATCCCCACCTTCTTCCTCATCAATACTCAAACCCAATTTCAACATCCTGTGGATCCTCCCTCCGAATGTGTTAGGATCCTCCAAGCTGAATCCAGACGTCAGCAAAGCAGTCTCAAACAGGAGCAGCACCAAATCCTTGACAGACTTATCGTTCTTATCCGCTTCAGCCCTCTTCCTCAGCTCCTCCATGATCGGGTTATCAGGATTGATCTCCATCGTCTTCTTGCTAGACATATACGACCCCATGCTACTGTCTCTAAGAGCCTGCGCCTTCATTATCCGCTCCATGTTAGCCGTCCATCCGTACTCCCCAGTCACCAAGCAGCACGGGGAGTCCACGATTCTATCGGAAACCACCACTTTCTCAACCTTATCTCCCAATATGTCCTTGATCGTCTTGCAAAGATTCTCAAATGATTTCTTTTTCTCTTCTCGTTTCTGCTTCTCTTCCTCCGTTTCGTCTTCGAGTTTTAATCCCTCCTTTGTAGCGGAAACAAGCTTCTTCCCATCATATTCTTTCAGCTGTCCGACAGCATACTCATCAATGGCGTCCACCATGAATAAGACCTCGTATCCTTTCTTTTTAAGCCTCTCCAAGAACGGAGAGTTCTCCACCGCTTTCTTGCTTTCACCCGTGATGTAGTAAATGTCTTTTTGGTTTTCTTTCATACGGGTAACATAGTCTTTCAAGCTGGTTAGTTCATCTCCACTTTTGGTCGAGTGGTATCGGAGTAAATCAGCCAACTTGGTTCTGTTCTGGCTGTCTTCATGGATACCCAGTTTGAGATTCTTGGAGAAGGCTTCATAGAATTTGTTGTAATCCTCTTTGTTTTCAGCGATCTCGGTGAACATCTCGATACATTTCTTGACAAGATTCTTGCGGATGACTTTAAGAATCTTGTTCTGCTGAAGCATTTCTCGAGAGATGTTGAGCGGCAAGTCATCGGAATCAACAACTCCCTTCACGAAGCCGAGATACTCGGGAATGAGCTCTTCGCAGTTGTCCATGATGAAGACCCTCCTGACGTATAACTTGATGTTGTTCATCTTCTTACGGGTGTCAAATAAGTCGAATGGGGCCCGTTTGGGAACAAAGAGGATTGCTTTGAACTCAAGCTGGCCTTCAACAGAGAAGTGCTTAACAGCTAGATGGTCCTCCCAGTCGTTTGTTAAGCTCTTGTAGAAGGAAGCATACTCTTCCTTGGTGATCTCCTCTGGTTTGCGTAGCCATATGGGTTTCTGCTTGTTGATAAGTTGCCACTCGTGAGATACCTCTTTGATCTTTTTCTTCTTGCCCTTCTCCTTCTCTTTTTCTTCATCAACTTCCTCGATGTCACCTTCTTCTTCCTTCTTGGGCTCGTCATCTTCGTCGTCACTGATCTCTTTCTCAGTTGTTTTTTCGGTCCATAGATAGATCGGATAGCTAATGAACTCAGAATGTTTCTTCACCAGGTCCTTAATTCTCCTCTCTTCCAGGTACTCCAACTGTACAAATTAACATTAAACAAACTTATTAACCAATACCAACATGATGTAATTTGATGAAATCGCAATCCGTCATTTGGTTAGTAGGAACTTAATGAAGGATGGATTTCTTGAATTGTGAAATTCAATGGAATTCAAATGGAATAAGTAGAATTCAAAGAATTCCATGACGTTCATTTTGAAATTTGAACCAAACATCAACAAGGAATTTGGTCAAAATATGTAATTTGATGGAATTGGAATCCGTAGAAGGAATTTGACTTTATATGAATGATATTTGTCAAGTATTTGGTTAGTAGGAGTTCAATTACTTCACTTAAAAACCACCAAATGCTGGATTCCTTAAATTTGAAAATTCAATAAAATTCAATGGATTCCATCAAATCCATTCTGCATACCAAACATCAACAAGAAATTTCGTCGAATTTTTTTATCATTTCAATTCTATCAAATTCCTTTAAATTCCTCAAACCAACCAGCCACTAACAGTTTCAACTGAATTAGACATTTACCTGATCTTCTTTGAGGAACAGGGTCATCTTGGTTCCTCTACCAAGTGGCTCCCCATTAGTATCCCTAGTTACGGTGAATGAACCACCAGCTTGCGACTCCCAGATGTATTGCTCATCATCGTTGTGTTTGGTAGTAACGATGACTTTTTCAGCAACTAGGTAGGCTGAATAGAAGCCTACACCAAATTGGCCAATCATGCTTACATCGGCTCCAGCCTGCAGTGCCTCCATGAATTCCTTGGTTCCAGATCTTGCAATTGTCCCCAAATTGTTCACCAAATCTGCATAGTAACAAAACACCTTTAGACTCACCATACGAAATCTCTCCAATATCATGTTTCTTTCATTCAGCTGGCTATTGTTCAAGTAGATTAACAACAAATCAAATATCGTTCACAAGGATAGGTAACAAGTTCAAAAGGCTAAAATACAGTTTATGTTTCTTCCTCCTAAATCTGCTCCAAGCAATAGAATTGGATAAAAACTAGCAAGCAAGACGTAATTTCTCATATCGTTTCAGACCTTCACACAAAAATGTATAAAACTAGAAAAACGATTAATAATCGAAAACAAAAAACGAGTTCAACTGTTCGCAAATACAAATCCACTGCTAAATTTTAACGATAAACTTAAAACTAAATTATCAAAACCAAAACCGCAGATATTAAAATGGACAAAGCTACACTTCTTACTCCTAAATCTGCTCCGAGATATTGAAATGAAAAACTAGCAAGCAACACGTAATCGCTCATCTCGTTTCAGACCTCCACACAAAAAAATGTATAGAACTAGCAAATCAAATCATAATCAAAAACAGAGAACGAGATCAACCGTTCGCAACTAATTTAATCAGATCAAACCAGTGTTTAACTCTACTAGGATATAAGTCGACAGAATTCATCTAATGCATATGAAAAACCTAATAGAATTAGTTACAAAAAATGTATAAAACTAGCAAATCAAATCAAAATCAGGCAAATCAAATCATAATATAAGAACAAACCGTTTGCAACTAAATTAATCAAATCAAAAGCAAAGATTAACTCTACTACGATATAAATCACACAATTCATCTATTGCATGTGGACAAACGAATAGAATTACTTACAAAAAGAAAAAGTATAGAACTAGCAAATCATAATCATAATCAAAATTCAGAGAAGGAGATGCATATGGAAAAACGAATAGGAAGATTAGTCACCTGCTTTCGTCATTCCAACACCGCTATCAATGATCGTCAAGGTCTTGTTAACCTTATCAGGAACAATCCGGATGAAAAGCTCAGGCTGCGCATCGAGCTTGCTCTTATCGGTCAAGCTCTCGAAACGAATCTTATCCAACGCATCGGAAGAGTTGCTGATGAGTTCTCGAAGGAAGATCTCCTTGTTGCTGTAGAAGGTGTTGATGATCAAGCTCAGCAGCTGGTTGATCTCAGCCTGGAAGGCAAACGTCTCTGCATCAGCCATCTGTACCTCCGCCATTTGCAAACCGATCGATTACAGCACAATCGTAAGCGATGAAGAGATTGTTTTGAAGAAGATTTAGAGAGAGAGAGATTTGCGATTTCGTATCGAGAAAACCAGAGTATAAGTTGAGCTTTGCAGAAAGAAGGTTATGGATTTTATACGGATGAAGGTGGTGGGAGTGGGGGGTTCTAGGTGCTTCTACCGAACCTGAGGTTTGGAGCGAGGTTCGGAGTTGGTTCTGGATGCTTCTATAGTTCTCTGGAGTTGGGTTTGCCGCTTATAGTTTCCGTTATACGGCGTCGTTTTGATACAAATTTTGAACGAAGGATTGCTAGAATATTCGGCCCGATCTATATTATATTATTCATAAAAAGATTTTAAAAAATGACTTTTTATGTAAAAATACTATATACCTGATATCATATATTATTATAACATTTACGATTTATAGATAACTGTTAGCATATTTGAATTCATAACTAGTTGATAAATGTAATTAGATAAAAGATGAATATTTCATTTTTTTTTAATATATAAAGAATCTGAAATAATTAGGGTAATTGTTGAATGCTAACAGATATAAAAAATGTTACATTACTAGGGGTGGGTTCAAATGCGAACCACTTTTTCATTGTGAACGTGAGGACAACCAATAGCGTGCCATGTGGCACACATCTTCGGTTACGGTGGACGCGATCACGGAGGATTGACGCGATTCATGGGAGGGTAGAGATTATTAAATGGGGGGGGGACCACGGTCAAAGCCGCCTTTATTGACCGGATGAGTGGTTGAGATTCGTCCTCACGTTCATAATGAAAAAGTGGTTCACATTTGAACTTTCCCCTACATTACTAAACCTAAATTAGATTACATCGTCACTATGGTGCTTTTCGTCAAGTATGGTCGATAAATGTTGCCTTATCGGGGAGAGGATGACGTCTTGTTTACATTTCATAACCATGATGCTTTTCTCCATTTTCTCTCGCTTTTAGCCTTGGTTTGGTCTTAGTTTGAATTAGATGAAGTAAACTGAACAGATGAACAGAATCAAACTAAATGAAGTAACTGTATGAATTAGATTACCTTGAGATGAATTTAAAAAGTCAAGGGTTATTTTTTAAGAACTAACCAGAAGTATTAGGATAGAAATGTATATTTTATGTTTTCTTTAGGGGGTTGCAAAACCTGGATTTTCACAATTACAAATTAGGGGCATGCAAAACCTGGATTATGTGAAACTCAATTCCAAACTAAAAAAAGATGTTTTGTGCAAAACTTGAATACCTTGAACTTCGAAACCCAAAATAATATACATTATATATTTTAAAATTTACATAAATATATTAATTTATCTAATTATTTTTAGAGATTCGTAAATTCTAGTTGCTCAAAATGTTCTTTTAATAACTCAATTCCGATTTCATTAATCTCTAAATCAATTGAATTCATCCTCAAATGATTTCAAATATTCAGGGGATAGTTGCTCCCTCTCGCTACAATATGGGTTCACCAATGAAGGTAACACTAAAAGTAAGGGTCCTTTGAACACCAAAAAATAACAACTGGAACCATACACTAGAGAAAACATTAAAACATTTTTTATATTATAACAATAAGAGTAAATTATTGTTTTTGTCCCCGTGGTTTGTTATAAATTTCTATTTTCGCCCACGTTGTTTAAGAATTTCCATTTTCATCCCTATGATTCGTAATTTGTTGCTATTTTTGTCCCTAAAATAATTCCTACTTTTAAAATATAAGGGACTATAGTAATAAAGAATTTTAAACCACAAGAACCAAAACCACAATAAGTTATAAATCATAAGAAAGAAAATACTAATAAACTATAATCATATGGACGAAAACCGCAAGTTATAAACCATGAGAACAAAAATTGCAAAACAAACCATAGGAATGAAAACGGTAATTTAAACTCTAATTTTGGTCCTTGTAGTTTGATGAAATATTTGAAAGTGAGACCTGAGTTTTGATAAGTCTAAAAATGGTTCTTATAGTTCTCATTTTGCTCTAAATGGTCAGGTTCACGTGAGACTAATCTGTTTTCGTGAGACCAACATTTTTTACATGAAACTTCACGGTAAACATTGTGAAGGTAAAAAAATTTCAAACATTCATAGTAAAAACACTGTAAATGTTACGTTCACGGTGTTTTTTGATGTGAACATTCGATTTTTTTACCTTCACAACATTTCCGCTGTGAATGTTTCGTTTTTTACCTTGTTTTGGATTTTCTTTACCTCAATAATGTTTTTTAGTATGAATATACAAATTTTATTTACCTTCACAATGTTTTGTTGTGAAGTTTTATGCGTAAAGTCTTGGTCTCACGCAGTCTCACGGAAACACCTTGATCTTACGTAAACCTAAGTCATTATTTAGTTTTAACCTATTTTATTGGTTTTTCGATATAAAGACCATTTTTATATATTAACCTTACTAGATATGTACGCATGTGATGCGACGCAAAACATCTTATGCTATCGAGCACTTCAATAAATAATGTTGTTCGTGTCAGTTTTATTCTCTATCACTCGATTCCAATTTTATGGTTTTATGAGTTTATATACAATGCAAATATTAACTTGAACAATGTCAAAATAACATTAATTAGTGAAGGTAAAATAACATTAATTATTGAGCACTTCACAACGTGAGACCAAGTTTTACCGTGAAGTTAACTTGTTCAAGTTAATTAATAGTAATCTTTTTATAACTCAATGGTTATCTCGAAACCGATTTTCCAGACGACGACACGTGGTAACCTAGTTACTTATTTATCAATATAAATAGATAGAGAAAGATTCAAATGAGAAGTGCTAAAAAAATGCGAAGTAGAGAAGTGATCTCCACCACTCATCNTGACGCGATTCATGGGAGGGTAGAGATTATTAAAGGGGTGGACCGGTCAAAGCCGCCTTTGTTGACCAAGATGAGTGGTTGAGATGACTTCTCTACTTCGCATTTTTTTAGCACTTCTCATTTGAATCTAATATGTAGAATTTTCTTTTAATACTTTAGTATTTGATTAGAGAAAATATTTGTATTTTTATGTTTTTAATATTGGTTGAAGGTGGGGTGTTACAATAACTCATCATGCATGCATGGATAATTATTATTTAAGCCAAATATTAAACCACTATTTTTCCGTCATTCATAGCGTTGAAGTTTGTTAACAATTTCAAATCAAAAGACTCAAAAACACCTTCAGAAACCCTAATTCCACAAATGTCAATCTCCTCCTTTACTCACCATCTCTCAGATCCAACGCAATTCTTCGGCCTCAAACTATGGATCACGATCCTAGTCTTCTTCCTCTTCCTTACCGCCCTCGTCGCCCTCCTCTCCGCCGCTCTCTGGTGGTCGGCGTGTCGCCGGCGCCGGCGGAGAAGGTCCGACGAAAACGATTACGGCAGATTGCTGTCGTCACGAAGGGGATGGGATGATCGCGTGGTGTACTCGGATCACAGCCATTGGTCCAGGAGCCACCACGTGGATATGCCGGCGGCGGCGGTTGGTGGTGGTGGTGCAGGGCGGTGCGAAAGGAATGGTGAAAGTGAAATTGAGTTGACAAATGACGGATTTAGCCATGGGAGTGTGGAGCATAGAGTGGTTTATCGAGAGGATGAAGAAAGGGTTGCCATGGAGATCATTATAAGAAAGAGGTTTGGATTTTATATATTTGGTGCATTTATTTGCTTTACTTTTTTTTATCACGTTGGTTGACAAACTAGCCGATAAGCTAGCTAGTAGCTTATAACTTAGCTTATGAATAAATTATGTTCGATAAAAACTAGCTTATGAGTATGTAAAATGAGCAAAAAATGTATCTTGGGACATAGTAACAGTTAATATTAATAAGAGTATAACTAGAAAAAGCTACAAAAAGCCCTGAAACACTGCTCCAATGAGTGTTTCAATAAGGTAGTTTATGTTCCATCCAAACATATACTAGCTTAATTTTTGCCAAACCCATCCTTAACTTGGAAACTTTTTTCTAAATAAAAAATCAACCTTTTTGTTTTACAAGGGCATCTTCAACACCTTTGCAGGGAATAAAAAAGGTTTTTGTCTACTAAAATGTTTCTACAATGTTGTTATCCTATTCTGTAAAAAAAATAAAATACAGAGAGATAGCATAATTGATTGTTTAAAAGTTTTTAAAAAGCTTATGAAAATATTAAATGTAATTTATATTTTAAAAATATAAGTAATGATGAATTCTCTAAAATAGATAAGTTGTTAAAAGTTAAAAAAATGGTTTTAAAGATTTTGATTTTTCATTTTCTATTTTATAGAGAAATTATAAAAAAAGCTATCGGAGAGCTCTAATGCTCTAATAATTTTCATATCCTATACTCTCTAAAATAGAGATTTATAGATAAAAATTTCAATATGAAAAATTCTCTAAAACACTAAAAACAACAGAGAGAAATGGATTTTTCATTCATTTTATGAAGAAGTGTTGAATTAAAATAATTTTATATAAAGTTTTATTTAAAGAGTGTATTGAGATTATAATATCATAAAATATTTAAAAAAAATAATTAATGAATAAATCTCTAAAATATAGAATTGATTGAAGTTGAAAGAATCTTAATTTAGAGATGTGGATTTTTTGTTTCTATAATTTCTCTTAAATCGGGATTCAAGAGTCAAAATCTTTATCTTAGCTTTAATAGATTCTTCGTTTTAGAGATTTCAACATCTATTATAGTATTAAAATATTAAATTTATTATCAAAAGATATATCTTTTTTTTAGATAACAACTTTATTGTTTTTGATTTCCAAAATATTGTAACCTTTTTATTTAAAATATAATTACAAAATATAATTAATGATTGTGTTTGTTTTATTAGTGGCAACGGTAAGGAATTTATGGAAGAAGCGGAGGCCGTATGGGGCATTAGACATAACAATTTGGTGAAATTGATCGGAAGCTCCATTGACGGATCTCAAAGGTACAATAATAGTTTATTGTGGTTATAGGCTCAAGTTTAAAGAAAACCTTAATTAAAAGGATAGAAAATTGAGTAAGATCTTTGTAGCCCTTCATATGGATCGTATGCATTTATGTATGGAAGTAATTTGTAATGTACATCCGTGTATAAGAACCTAAAACAACTTAATTTACCTTTATGTAGAAGTGCGTTCAATATAGATGAAGGGCTACAAGGGTATTTCTCAGTTTTCCCTTTTTTTTTAAGGTTTTTCCTTTGAACCTCTCTCCATGACTTATATAAATAACGATAAATGTTATCTAATGTATCGTGAATTTTAGGACATTGGTGTACGAATACGTTGACAACGGCAATCTATACCAATGGCTTCATCAAGGTGTAGCAACAACCAGTCCTTTAACATGGAACATTCGAATGGGAATTATACTCGGAGTCACAAAAGGGTATGTGTTTTTATAACATCATTAAGTAATACATGTTTTTGTCTTAATTATTGTTGTTACGTTGTAGCTTGGCCTACCTACATGAGGACAGCGACCCCAAAGTCATACATCAATATTTGACGTCTAGTAGTATACTTCTCGACCATCAGTGGAACCCTAAGATATCAGATATCGGTATCACCAAGCTCCTAGGTCCTGAACAAAACCAATTCGTATCTCGTAAGCTTTTTGGAATGTCGGGGTCAGTTTGTTTCCTTTTGAAGTTCATGTCACCAATTGCGTCTTTCCATTACATAAACATCTTTTAAAAATTATTGTTCAACTTTTGCAGTTATATTGCTCCAGAATGTGTTGCCACTCATAATTTTAATGAGAAGAGCGATGTTTATAGCTTCGGGGTTCTTGTAATGGAGATTATATCGGGGAGAACCCCTGTAAAATATAATGAATCAAATAAAAAGGTTTTGGTTATTCTTCTTCTTATTGTTTTTTAAAATTTTCAGAAATACGTATGATCGATAAATCTTGTAATTATAGGAATATTTGGTAGAGTGGCTAAAACTGAAGGTTAGGGAGCAAAGGTTTGATGAGATAGTGGATCCGAGACTACAAGAGCCACCAACGATAAAAGAACTCAAGAGAATCATATTAATTGCTCTTCGATGTGTAGATCCAGACTTTGAAAATAGACCTGCTATGGGTGAAGTTATTCACATGCTCGAACCACGAGACTTGCTTCTTGATGACGTAATTTCCCTTTTCATCCACTACCAACGGTGACTTTTTTTTAAATTATATTATAATTATAATACATAGTAAATACAATAAATGTTGTACCAATGGCCCTTCAGCAATGGCACGATAGTTTTCTTGTATCAAAATCATATACTATAATTTAACAGTAAGTTATTTGATTTATAATGTTTACATTATTGTATATTCATGCAGGATTATGTTATGGTCTCATAAACAACCTCCAACATTGTGGATTTCATTTCACATTCCTTAAGGTACTAAAAATTAAACATACTAATAATGTTCAAGTTTTATTTATTTTAAATTAATTTTTGTTTCTATTTTCACCAGGTGAATAATTATATAGTTATATGGGATTGGAGAAAGGGTTGCAACTTTGACATGATAATTTGAATTTTTATAGTTTGTTAGGTATTTATTTAGGTGTTAGATTGGTTTTAAGAGGTCTGAAGTCTGATTTCACATCTAAAAATAAGAGGTGAATGGTGTACTTTTTAAATTTTCAGAGGACCTTAAAGACATTTTACTAAATACAAAACAAATCTTCTTAATTTTCAAACTTAAAAGGTTTTAAGAGGTATTTAAAAAAAACAAAAGGCCCCTTAGTGAATGAATCAATTAAGACTATAGGGCTATGTTAATGAAACGTAACTATTAAAACATAGTATTATTTCCATCCAATATGTGATATTGTTTTATGTCAGGTTTTAATTTTCTTTTTAAAACTAGAACAATCTCTAGGATGGTGTAATGGAAACAAGATCAAGAAAAAACATCATGACAATTCCACTTCCCAGAACTAACAAAAGATTATCACAACCCCCTAAGATGCTATAATTCAGCGAAAGAAATACTCTGACTGGTCTGGTAAACATGAGAACCGAAGAGAGAAAGTGGCATGGTATCAAATGTCACTAAAGGAAAAGCCGTTTATTGGTAATCTTGGATGAATATGGAAGATGGTAAAAGTAATACTCTATCATACGAAGATACTTGAAAGGCAACATCATCAATAAAATGGAGTGAAACGAAGAAATTGCGTAAAATAGCCATTCCCAACTGCCCATATCATTGTAGGAATCAATTTAAACATTTGATGTAAGCTCACCAACCAAATAATAACATGTTTGAATTTTTAACTTATTTGTTACGTCATTAATAATGTTTTTTGTGTCTTAACTTTTAAGCAATTATTGGGTAGCATTAACTAAGTCACTACTCACTATGTATCTACAATAATCCACATTACATAACTTATGTATCTATTAACCATTTTGTGTTTTAACTTTTAAGCAATTATCGGATAAAATAGTTTGGATAGAAAAAGATAAACTTTATTTAAGAAATGATATCCATAATTGAAGAATTTAAAAAGACGACGTCTTTTAAAAATTTGGATCCGTTTCAATATTTTTGAGAAAAACAATACCAAATGCTGATTTTTTTAGATTATTTAAAATCGGACACCAAACTGAATACATCATACTGTTATGATACCGGTTCGTTTTAGGACACATTCGGTTCATTTACAGGCCTATGTTCCACCGTCTATTATTCTATTATAACACATCATATTTTATCGCTTCTTCTATAAACACTGTTTACCTTACCAGCACGTATCAATAAAATTTAACATCAATTTAGTTCAAAAAATGAAACAAATATCCAATTTTTTTAAAAAAAATCATTTAAACATTGTTTTCTCCTCCTATAAGGCCATGCGTACCGGAACGCTGCGCTGGCGAGCTCGGACGGGATCGGCTATGCGGCCGGCGGGCTGGGCGCCATCGGACTCAAGCGGTATGCCCACACCGATGATGCACAGCTTCATCTCTCTTTCTCTCTTATCCTCTACTCTCTCTCTCTCTCTTATCCTTTCTCTCTATGCTATACTCTCTCTCTTATTAAAAAAATTATGTATTTGGTATTTAGTTCGGTAGATTCGGGTACTAAATAGAGAAATCTCCAGAGGGCTTATCGTGGATTTATGAAAAAGCTGATATGATAGTCCCGAAGTAAGGCTTAGAAAGCTTGGAGGACTGGATACTGATGGCCTAATAATAACCTTACCAGCTCTATCCAAACCACATATCTAATCTACATGAATTATGTCGTATGTATTCAATAATGGACGGATAAAAACGCAACCTTAAACTAAGTTAAGAACCAGTTAACGCCATCAAAACCGTTCATTTGACATCCAATCCAACGGCCACAAACACATCCATCTCATCCCCTCATCTAACGGTCACAAACACATCCATGGCCACAACGTGATCTTAACGCTTGTTTCGCTCTCTAATCTAATCTACACCCTTCTACTACGCACTCAAAATTACCAATTTACCCTTTTTCCATCTCCAATTTCTCGATGATCATGTGATCGTGTTTATATCATCATCTCTCTACCTTCCCTCTTTCTTTCTTCTTTCCTTCCTTCTTCTTCAAGTTTTCCATATTTATTTTCAGATCCAACTACCACCAAATCGGAACTCCACAATTTCGATCTCTTCTTCACAAGGTTTGACTTTCGTTCTGATTCTGTTTGATTAGATCTATCATGTCGGTTTTCGTGTTGATGATTTCTAGTTTCGCAATTGTTTTATGACTTGATCCTGATTGATTTTAGTTAGGGTTTTCTACTACTTTTGGAGTTCGTTTTTATTGGATCGGTGATTGATTTGATTTGATTTGGTAGTTGCTTTGATTTCACGGATCTTATAGTTTGATTCGTTGCGTATGATGTGTTCTGTAAAGGATCGATTGAAATTCTGTTGTTGAATAACCCTAATTTTCGCCTAGGTCGATTAATCAATTAGTGTTTATTAGATCTTATTCAACAAGGTGTTAAGAGTCTGATTGCTGCAAATTACTTTACGGAAGTAGGAAATTTTCCGATCAATTTCCGGTTAGGTTTTAGGTTATAAGCAAAGTATTTCATGGTGTTTTGAAATTCGTATACTGAAAGCTTTTAATCGATCCTTTTGTTGTTCTTGAACTCCATTATTGAAGCTTTGGATTTACAATTTATTGGTTGCTTAATACTTTATCCAATTTGATTTTGCTACATCTGCTACTTTGTCAATTGTATTTGTTGTTGTTTTTTTTATATGTAGAATGATGATATTTCCCATCATTAAGGGTGTTAATTTGATTTTCTACAGGAGGTTTTGCCATGTGAGTTTGAACGAAAGTAACATTTATAATTCGATTACTTATTTATTCGATTTCTATACCACACAAAGGCTGCAAGAAAACAAGAAGAATGTTGCGGAGTGGTGGTTTAATGGGCGCTCGATCTTCTCTTAAGCTCTCTCCAGTTCTATCCGTTTGGGAATGTATTGTTCGTAAAATGAGGTATTCCTTCAGACCCGAGTGGGTGTAGGGGGGGCATCCAACACGTGGGAACCGTTACTTTTAATTAGTCTTTAAGTTCGTAGTACTAGATAGCAAGAAAAAGAACAAAATCGAAGACAAATGATAGCGCGATGATTTATACGTTTTAGAGAAAAAAAGAAAGAATTTTTAGATTTGAGCAATCAAGATTGTTAGTTTCTATATAGAATCAAAGATATTATGGAGTGTAGTAAAGCACCACCTGGTGTTAGAAAAGTTAAGAAGAAGCAAGTGAAGGACGAATTGGATCGTATCAAACAAGCCGAGAAGAAAAAACGACGATTAGAGAAAGCCCTTGCTGCGTCAGCCGCCATTATTTCCGAGCTCGAGAAGAAGAACCAGAAGAAGAAAGAAGAACAACAGAGGCTGGATGAAGAGTGTGCTGCCATAGCCGAGGCTGTTGCTTTGCAGGTCTTAATCGGTGAAGAATCAGACAAATCATGCATTCAGACGATTATGCAAAAAGACGATGAATGGTATCCATGGGGGTGCTGTACCAGTAACTTCGACCTCTTCGTGGGTGACAGTCATGCTAGTACGACAGCTGCTTTTATCCCTCACCCTCATCACCTATCTGGGATTTCAAATGGAGACATGGGTCGGGTTTCTGGATCCAGATGCCAATGGAATGGGTATGGATACGGGTTGGCTGATGGTCGGAGACCGTATGTGGTGGAGAGCGGGTGGGAAGCTGCAGAGGTATCGGAGGCTGCGTTAATGGCTGCACAGGCGGTTTCTTCGCTCCAGATTGCTGACGATGGTGTGAATGGGTTCGTTTTCAATAGAATGCTCAGAGGGTGAATACTTATTCAAGTGGTGTTGTTTGATCCAAAATGGTGGGTTTAATTTGTGTGTAAAAGTTGTATTGGAGTGAATTTGTGTTCTTTTGATCCTGTTTCTTCAAGAAATATCATTGTTTTCTAATTCTGGTACTGGAACTGGAGTGATGCTGTTATTAATAATAGTATTAAATAACATACTTGAAAGCTGTTCAGTAATGTGCTTGTTTTTTTCCATATTTTCTGTGTTATTATGGTTAAAGTCTGCAGGTTATCTTCTTGATGGTTAAGACACCATGAACCTCTAGATTCTATTCTTCAAAAATCGGTCAATGCGACATGAATTAGCATTCATGTCATCTTAACCGATTATTGAAAACCTATAGAAACCATAGAGGGTTTCCAGTAATCGTTTAAGAAGCCATTAATGGCATTTTAACCGATTCTTGACCTATAGAAACTGATAGATTCTGGTCTTCAAGAATCGGTTAAGACACCTTAAAACTTAACTGATTCTTGAAGACCTATAGAAACCTATTAGATTCGGGTCTTCGAAAATCGGTTAAAACGTCATTATTCATGGCATCTTAACTGATCCTTGAAGACCTGTAAAAACCTATGCATTCAAGTCTGTGAAGATCGGTTACTCAATTCATGGCGTCTTAATCGATTCTTGAAGACCAAAGTGTATAGGTTATTGTCTTATATATCATGGTCTTCAAAAATCGATTAAGACGCACTGGTCTCCAAGAATCGGTTTAGACGCCATGACATCATGGCGTTTTAACTGATTCTTGAAGACCAAAGCTAGCTGCGCGACGTTCAGAAATTCTCAACGACGACAGTGGTGTTTTAATGCCGTCAAAGGAATCGGCGACCGGCTGAACCGGTTTCTACTGAACTTAAACCTTCATATTACAAGCCTCAACACAAATGCAGCCACAGTTAAAAGTATATATATGCATTTAATAAACGGCAAGTTTGGTTACCGAAATAACAGTCCATTTGGTTCAAACAAATTTTGTGCACGAATCGAAAAAACAGTAAAAAGTCCATACACGAAACTGAAAAACACACAGAGGGTCTATGAAACTAATACACAAACAAAGCAG
>LUCG01285902.1:0-12604 GCA_001633085.1 Carthamus tinctorius
TCACAACCAAAAAGTGGTTCACATTTGAACCCACCCCTATATATATATATATATATATATTTAGGGGTAACTTATTTTGCAAACTACTCTTAGAATACAAACCGTGGAATCCATCGATTTCATTGGTTATATTAATGAAATTTTTTAATGAAACTGTCTAATTTGATGAAAACGTTTCATATATTTGTGTTTTTTTTATGTAAAAATGAAAATATTTCATTAGAATAAGAAAAATACATGTAACAATTTCTTCAGAATGAAAAAATACATGAAAGAATTTCATTTTTACATAAAAAACACCAAAATATGAAACAATTTCATAAAAAAAAGCAATTATATAATATATTTTCATCATATTAAACAACTTCATGAACCAATTTCATTAACTTAACCAATGAAATCGACAATTTGCATGGTCTGTATTCCAAGAGTTGTTTGTATTTGATCGCTCCCCTATATATATGTATGTATAACACGTGTACAAAGTCTAGAACACACCGAGCCTTTTCAATCGTCTTACCAAGGGGCAATTTAGGTATTTGATTATTAGTCAAAGGCTCGTTAAACCATAAGAGAATCTTTTGGACCCAAAACATCGGAATCAAATGATTTGTAATGATGATTTTTCATTTTTGTGGTTGAATTCACGAGCTTCTGCCTGCTTATATCGTTGCAGCAAAATCAGGGATCGATGCAAGTTTCAAAGGGAGATTTGTGTCACGACCATCTTTACGCCATTGCGTCCGTGTTCAGCGGCATTTTTCTCGTGAATTACGCCCTCATGAACTCGGCAGCAAATGTTTTCTACAGCACCGGTCTCGAATTGCTTACTTTCCAAGATGCGATGTCTCTAATGGATCAGGTTATGGAGCTATACACAAGTTTCAAGTTTATCTTCGCAAATTCTCTTTAGGGCTTCTACCACCATTGTTTCCGGTACTTAAACACAAAGTAGTTAAAGATCATTCTCGTAATAAGCCAGCTGGCTATGTTTGTTTGGGTTGCTGATGGCATTCCCGCAAATCCATACGATATGACAGGTATATTGATCAACAGAATCCATTTCTTTTGTGGGAAAATCTTGCTCAACACCCACACGGGTCCCAGCAAAAATGCTCCAATTAGAAACAATCATTCAAGGTTCTGATACAATCCTCCCGGTCCAAAGAGCCGTTGTGGTCTGATAAGTCCCCATATAACGGAAGCATCAAATGTGACCTTGAACTTGGGGCATGTCCATGAAGATTCGGGATGAAGTCCTTCGATATCACACAAGTTTTCGATATACTCCAAGATCCACCACAATACCGCAAGATTAACTAGTTCCTGGAACGGTTAATCTTGTGGTCTCGTCGTGGATGTCGGAGAATATCGAAAACCTGTGTGATATCGATGGACTTTATCCCGAATCTCCATGGACATGCCCCAAGTTCAAGGTCACATTTGATGCTTCTGTTATATGGGGACTTATCGGACCACGACGACTCTTTGGACCAGGAGGATTGCATCGAAACCACGTATGGTTATTTCTAATCTGAGCATTTTGCCCGTTACCCGTGTGGGTGTTGAGCAAGATTTTCTTGGGGAAAAAATGGACGCCCTTGATCAATCAGTACACCTGTCATATCGCATGGATTTGCGGGAATGCACCCAGCAACCCCCACAAACATAGCCAGTTGGCTTATTACCAAAATGATCTTTAACTACTTTGTGTTCAAGTACTACAGATTTGGAAACGGGGCCTTAGGGCTAGTTTGATTTGCAGGAATGGAATGGATTTGGGGGATATGGATTTCAAATCCTTTCCAATCCCGTGTTTGGTTTGCATGATTGTTAGGATTTTGAAATCTCAAGGAGGTGGCTAGGATTTGTATATAATCATGTTTTAAAACATGTTAAAAACATTTTCTTTAATAATAAGTTACATAAAAGGTAATTTAATTATTTTATCATTTTTTGACGAGGTTTTATAAATAATGGAATTCAAATCCATTCCAAAATCCTACAAACCAAACACACAAAGGTATTCCGAATCCAAATGCGTACATGAAATCCAATCCATCTCATTCCATTCCTACAAACCAAACGGACCCTTAGTCCCTTACGTTAATTGTGAACGTTTTTTTGAATAATTCGTGTTTTTTTAATCGGTGCAGGTATTCCGGAGCTTTATGGCTCCGTTCGCTTTAATTCTCGTCCTATTGCTTTCGAATCACACCATGGCATTGACGTGGAAGTTCAGCGGACAATCCGTCCTCAGAAACTTTTTCAAAATCGACGTTCCCGGTTGGTGTCATCACTCGACGATCAGATTGATTGCTGTGATTCCGGCCCTCCTATGTGCTTGGCATTGGGGAGCCGAAGGGACGTATCAACTGCTGGTGTTCACTCAGATCATGGTCGCCCTTTTGCTACCGTCGTCCGTGATCCCGCTTTTTCGAGTTGCATCATCGAGATCGGTGATGGGCGTGAATAAAATCTCGCAGTTTCTCGAGTATTTGGTCTTGGTCATGTACATTGGGATGCTCGGCCTCGGGATCGTGTTCGTGGTCGAGATGGTGTTTGGAAATAGTGATTGGGCGAATGATTTACGGTGGACGATGGGGACCGGGATGTCGGTCCCGTATATCGCGGTTCTCGTGGCTGCGTTTTTTTCCGTCTCACTCATGCTTTGGCTCGCTGTGACGCCTTTGAAATCGGCGAGTTTGAGACCCGAGGCGGTGAAGCGAGAGGTTCAGGAGACGATCGTGTCGGAACTGGAGTCATCGTTTGCTGACGAGGTTCGAGAAAAGCGAGAAATGGGATCAGGATATGAGAAGGTGTCAGAGGGTGTGTTGGATTGCGATTTCAATTTGCCGGAGGAAATCCTGGACTACGGTAACACGTCGAGTTTGACTACGGTCGAGGAAGATTCCGTTCCCGTGATTTCGTTGCAGCCGGATGAAGAACCGGTGACGGTAGTGGAAAGTGTGTCGACCCCGGTTGTTGATTGTTTGGTTTCCGATGAGAGCGTTTCGAAGAAGGAAGACGATGATTTAGTTGAGAAGACGTTGAGAATAGACGGGAATATGCGGATCGTGAAAGACCACGAGCGGGAAAGTTGGGACCCCGAAGAGCCGCCGAAAATGGTTTTGGCTACGAACCAATCTCCGACCTCTAACGGGCCGGGGTCATTCCGGAGCCTTGGCGGGAAAACCGACGACATCGGGAGCGGACCCGGAAGTCTTTCGAAGCTAGCGGGGTTAGGCCGTGCCGCGAGACGCCAATTAGCGACAACGCTTGACGATTTCTGGAAGCTTCTATTTGATTTGCACGGGGAAACGACACAAGACGCAAGATCGAACAAGCTCGAGAAGTTGCTCGGGATAGACTCAAAACCGAACACGAAGCCGAGCCCGGCTACGGTGAAACCGGCTAACCTCGTTGACCACGAGTTTAACGGTGGCTATAACCTGCCCGTGACTGGCGGGTTATCCGATCCGGTTTACGGGGTCCCACGGGGGTCGCCATCTTTGTTGTCGAGCTATCAACAATTACTCGACGCGTATGCACAGAACCCGAACCTCGGAGCGATGGATCCCGAGAAACGATACCATAGTTTACGACTTCCGCAAGCTTCGGGTTTGCCGGTGGACCAGCCGGCCACAGTTCACGGCTATCAGATCAAGTCGTACATAAATCAAACAAAACAAAGAAGTTCCGATTACTTTAATCACAACCAAATCGAGCCTGGATCTCCGAAATCGCCATCGTTCGTTTCATCGAACTACAAAGCTCCGGTTTCTTTGACGAAAACCCAACAGAACGGGCTACGACCCGCAAAGCCACCGGGTTTTCCGGATCCCGTTGTGTCTAGGAACAGCTCGATGCAACCCGATAGAAACAATCACACTCTTCAGCCCGCGGGCCCGGTGGAGAACGTGCACGAGAAGAAGTATTACAGCATGCCGGACATCTCGGGACTTCTTCCTCATCGGGATTCAAAGATTTTACCGGATCGGGACGGTGCCACGAGATACGGGACTCTCGGGCCATCGGCGTATCCGAGCCCGTTGTACCGATCTGGGACTATTTCTGGTTACGGTGGGTTGTCGTATTCGAATTTATCTAGGGATGCGGCTGCGTACCAGCCGGTTTCCAGTTACGGTTCGGGGTTAGGGTTCGGGTCGGGTGCGGACACTTGGTCCATGTGGTCCAAGCAGCCGTCTGAGCAATTTGGTGTGGCCGAAAAGGCGAACCCACGACCGGGTTCGAACACTCAAGAACTGGCCATATCTGCAATAGATGCCGAAGCTAATCTTATGAAGTCTTTTCGACTTTGTATTTTGAAACTCTTGAGGCTTGAAGGTTCCGAGTGGCTGTTTAAGCAGAACGGCGGTTTGGATGAGGATCTCGTGGACCGTGTTGCGGCCCGCGAGCGGTTTTTGTCTGAGATCGAGAGCAACGAATCAAACCGGGTGGTGGCACGTGGCGGGATGAAAGTTCTCGATGAACCCGAGTACGGCAAGTATCTCGTGACCTCGGTTCCGAATTGCGGCGAGGGTTGTGTTTGGAGGGTCGAGTTGATAAAAAGCTTCGGTGTTTGGTGTATACACCGGATTCTCGAGCTTTCGCTCATGGAAAGCAGGCCGGAGCTTTGGGGGAAGTACACGTATGTTCTCAATCGTCTTCAGGTAAAACTTTCTTTAGTTTCCGTTGTGGGAAAACTCATATTTCTTTAGTCTTTTGAGCAATAAACTATGCTTTATGAGACGCTAAATATGTCTAAATGTCCTACTAAACTGCTTTATGGGATCAAACAACTGTGCGTTCTATATAAATGTGTTACAGTAAGTTGATAAGACGTTTTTACGCGCATAACATATATTTAAAGATACCCTTGAAATAAATTGTCTTATTACCTTTTTTTATAAATAACACTTCTCAAATGAGTCATATAAGCACATAGACGAAAGTTCGGCTGCAAACTCATTTTTCATTGCAAACGTGAGAGCAGTCGAGAGCGTGACGCATGTCACATTCAGTATGAATAATGAAAAAGAATGTTTATGCATCATTCATGATGACTAATGATACATTATTCATTCCAAATGCTATATTATTCACCTTGAATGCTGTATTATTCATCATGAATAATGCATGAGCATTCACGTTCGTTATTCATACCGAATGTGGTCACGTATCGCGCTCTCGGTTGTCCTCACGTTCGCAATGAAAATTGAGTTTTCATTTGAACCCGCCTCTAAGCACATACAACATTTTTTGAAATAATGTCATATAAAAAGACTGATAGGACACTTTATTTTATAAATTGTACTAAAAAAGGTTGTTAGGACACCTAAAAGAGAGGTAGGCACTTACTGCAACGTTTTTACATAGGATGTACAATTATGTCGTTTGTTCGTATAAAACAGTCTATTAGGACACAGATAAATAAACATATCTGGCGTCTTATAAAACCGATTCTGTTATAGTGTACGATTTAGTCCCTATGTTTTTTAATCATCGGATAGTTGAATAAGGTACTCGACTACTCGTACTAGTAACTCTGATAAATCGTTTCTCGCTCGTTTAGGGAATAATCGAGCCAGCATTCTCGAAACCTCGTACCCCAACGAGCCCGTGTTTCTGCCTTCAACTTCCGGACTCCTACCAACAGAGATCATCCCCGCCGAAATCGTTAACCAGCTTGCCGCCTCCGGCGAAACCGAGCCGGGGGAAATGCACCACCGCAGCCGGCCTCCTGGACATCGTGAAGGACGTGGAGACGGCAATCTCGTGTAGAAAAGGCCGACCGGGTACCGCCGCCGGTGACGTGGCGTTCCCGAAAGGTAAAGAGAACCTGGCGTCGGTCCTGAAGCGGTACAAGCGACGGCTGGTGGCGGTTGGCGGAGAGGGGCATGGCCGGAGCCCCTAGGTCTCCGGTCTGGCGGCTTAAGGTGAAATCTTTGATCGAGTTGTTTGATATTCGTAAACAACTCGATCTTTCCACTCTTTGTTAGAATAATATGGGAACGTTTTTTTTGGTAGATCTAAATCGATGTCGTTATGTGGTGTAAATATTTTTATGCTAGCGACAAATGATCTACGATACTATCAACATCGGACGCTTGTTTTTTTTCCTTCTGTTCTGTTGTGAACTTTTAAGTATTTATATTTTTCACGTATTTTTTTAATAATAAATATGTTATTTGGTTGTTTGATAATTGGAATTTGGAAATGTGCCATGTGGAAGATAAATCAGGTATATAATGGTCTATCGGATGGTTGACTTAATAGCTTAAAGTTTAATTCCCATTTGAATTGTAACTTTTATGATGATTTTATGAGAAATATCATTTTCTTTTTGAAGTCAAGAGAACGAAAGCCTTACCGAGTTTCGGCATTGCCATCACCCAGAGTGGTATCATTCGATTCATTGATTGGAATAGTAGAACCGTTGTTACAATTACATTGATTTAGAAAAGTAGGCATGGTATGAAAGATAGAAGAACAAGCAAGATTACAAGAATGTCTCGTAGTTAAGCGAGCCATCTGATCTCGACGCCTGATAGCATGGACCGACTGTTAGTAAACAACCTAGTTGCTGACCGATTAACACCAAGTAAAACAGCCCCTAAGCTAAGTCTAACATAGAAAAGTAACGTATGTTAAAGAGAAAGGACCAAAACCGTTATAAAATGACAAACAAAGTTTGGGTTAAGTTCTGATCAGACCAAGCTGTTTCCATGAGACCGGTGAGACCAACATATTTTACATGAAACTTCACATCAAAACATCTGTGAAGGTAAAGAAAATTGAACATTCATCGTAAAAACATACTAAAAAAACACTACCGAAGAAAAAAAATCCAAAAAAAGGTAAAAAAAACGAAACCTTCACAGCGTTTTCCGCTGTGAAGGTTCGCATTATTTATCTGTAACCTTCACAGCATTCGAGCTGTGAATGTTTTGTCTTTTTTACCTTGTTTTGGGTATGTTCTTTTGCATCGAAAGTGATTTTTAGGTCTGCGTATTCGAGCCTTATTTACATTTACGGTGTTTTTTCTATGAAGTTTCATACGTTAGGTATTGGTCTCACACGATCTCACAAAAACAGTTTGGTGTCGGATGGCATCGACACCGCACATGTAAGCATTTTTTTCCTAATATAATAACAATATTTTAACTGTGGACCTTGTTGCACCCTAATATACCCCCCCTTTTCTCCCCCAATTATATTCGTCGTCTTCATTCATCCCCAATTTCTGCAATTTTGATATTTTGCGACTTTCCGATTCGATTTTCCGGCCACCATTAACGATGGCTTCGCGAATTGCGAGACGCCTCCTTCGCATCAATGAAATCTCCATGGCCACAAGAAGAACGGGGCTTCTCTCATCGCTCGATCGGAGCTATTCGTCCAGCTCCTCCGATCTGATCCGCGCCACTCTCTTCCCCGGCGACGGAATCGGTCCAGAGATCGCCGAATCCGTCAAGCAGGTTCAGCATCTCTGTTTACATGCTTAGATTATTCGCTATACGTGATGTTTTGACTTTTGGCTGTTTAGGTTTTCGTTGTATTTATATGTCTGTTTCTGCTGTTGTGTTATGCTTTTGGATTTGAAAGTTTTTGTTATTTTGTGTCGCTGTCTGATAATGGTAGTTTCATGCTGATTTGCACTCTCTTTGATAGGAGCCTTGGGTTTATTGGTTAACCTAATAAAATAGTTAATTGGTGAACAAACAATGGAACTGTGGGGTAGTGTTTAACTTACTCATGAAACTACCAAAAAAGTTCATTTTTTTGATATGGACATATTGAAGTCATGGGGAAACCATAGAAAGATTTGATTTGATATATGTGTAGTATGTGATACTATAGTGTGGTCAAGTATAGAATTCGGTTTGAAACTTGAGGAACCGGATAGATATATAAACGGTTGAAAGCTGTACACTTTGGACCTGATCCACATGAAAGAGAACTTATACTTTCAACCTACCCATTCCCAAGCTAGTCGTGGGCATTATTGTGACACCTTAAAGGCTTTGTAATTGATAAAGTTTTGTACTTGGTTATGAGAAATGTTGTCGTTCGGCTAATTAAAACATAAGTTTTATGAAATGCAATAAGGATGAGAGTCAAGAACTTCTAGTCAAATATGATGAGTTTAGAGCATGTTGGAGGGGTCGTTACATAAGTTGTCCAATGGAGTTAAGAGTGAGCATGGGGGATCTTGATGATTCTGATAGATGGTTTGCAAGTAGAATCTCATTGTTGGAGGTGAATGAAGAGCTAAGAAAGGTGAATGTTTATAGAGGTCTGGAAAAGGCATTGGGTTAGTAGACCATACCAAATGAATGGACCTTAGATAACAAGGGTGTGGAGGGACACCATTCATGTCCTGGACCCTCTATTCACCCGTTTATGTTCCTTTTCTTTTTTTTATTTTCATTGCATAATTTAAGTTTAACTGGGCTCATCTTCAGCCTACCCCTTTTTGTATAATACTGGAGGTTGTTGAAAAATGCTTCAGAGGCAGCCTACAATCCCTTCCAAATGGGTTGTTTATTGTTGATTTTGTATGTTTCAAGTGTGTTTGAATGAAAACTGTTTGAGATGATGAAATTCTGTATAAGCTATGCTACAACGTAACTTTCTAGTCATGTTAGTTTTTCCCTCCAATTTTGCAGGTATTCACTGCTGCAGATGTTCCAATTGAATGGGAAGAACATTTTGTGGGGACAGAAGTTGATCCCAGAACCCAAAGTTTTGTTACATGGGAAAGCCTAGAGTCTGTACGGAGAAACAAGGTTGGCTTAAAAGGCCCAATGGCCACACCCATTGGGAAAGGTCATCGTTCCTTGAACCTTACCTTGAGAAAAGAGCTGAATCTGTATGCAAACGTTAGACCATGCTACAGTCTACCTGGTTACAAGACTCGTTATGATGACGTAGATCTTGTTACGATTCGTGAAAACACTGAAGGAGAGTACAGTGGTCTCGAACATCAGGTAGGTTTGGTTTCATCATAATAAAATACGTTCAAGTAGTTTACCATTTTGCAAACATGACGAGATTTTGACACCAGGTGGTGAGGGGAGTTGTTGAAAGTCTCAAGATCATTACCCGTCAGGCCAGTCTGAGGGTGGCTGAATACGCTTTTTATTATGCCAAGACCCATGGAAGGGACAGAGTATCTGCTGTACACAAAGCTAACATCATGCAGAAAACTGATGGTCTATTTTTGAAGGTAGTCCCGCCGTAGAAAAGCTTAAATATGTACATAGCTTATTCCAAGTTGCATTATACTGATTTTTTTCTCCAATCCAGTGTTGTCGTGAAGTTGCTGAGAAGTACCCTGAGATAAAGTACGAGGAAGTTGTAATTGACAATTGCTGTATGATGGTAGGAACTTTCATCACTTTATTTATATTATATGTCTGATTTTTATGCATTTTAAAACCTGACAAGAGTTTAATCAAGAAGCACATTGAGATATAACTTGAAAGAAGAAGAAAAAGGGCTCATGATTTTCTTTTTTCAATATACAGCTTGTGAAGAATCCAACACTATTTGATGTATTAGTAATGCCCAACCTTTACGGTGACATCATTAGCGATCTTTGTGCTGGGCTAATCGGAGGATTGGGCTTAACACCAAGGTATATGCATTTACTTTGGTTCTATATATTTCTTACTGAATATCTCCCTTCCCTTTGGTATGTTGAGCCGATATTCTGACATAAGTTGACATCATCCCCAGCTTAAACATCGGAGAGGGTGGTATTGCTCTTGCTGAGGCTGTTCATGGTTCAGCTCCTGATATTGCTGGAAAGGTTAGCATCAAAGGCATTTCATCGTTAAAGCATCTTAAATCTGTTTTCAAATTCTCTATTTCTTCCTGTATCTGCTCTAGATCGACATCTCTACCATCATATTCCTAAAATTATAATTGAAGCATGATGCCCACTTAATGTGGTATGCACCTTATACATCAAACTGTGTTATCATGCATAGTTCCACCTTCTAATTTTTTATGTAGTAGAAAGTAGTAGTATGTGGGTGCGTTTGGTATCCACGGTCCAGACAAGACGGAACAGGACAAGACAAAACAGACAAAGTGACCAATTTATATGTTTTATAAATGTTGATTAGTTATATACTTGATTAAATTATAATAAAGTAAGTATTTTTCAGAACAAATATAACATTATAAGTTTTTTGTCAAAATGATACCAGAATGAAAAGTTTAAGTAGTTTCTTATATTTTTTTGTATTATATTTTTATTATTAACATTTAATAAATGAATGAATCAATCAAAATGTATAAATTGTATATAAACAATATTTTAGCACAATAAAGTGAATTTAAAGAGCATAAGATATATTAATTAAAATTTAAAATGAATAAAATGTAAAGAGAAAGGCGTATTTGATGTTTTAGTAAGAGAATTGAGTTTTATCTTGAGGTTATACTTGTAAAACATAAGTACGTTCCACCTTGTTCCATGGGGTGTGGCTGGAACACGCGTGTTCCACTCTGTTCTTGTCTGTATCACATAAAAGTCCTACCAAACGTGGAACAGTGATCCCTGTTTTGTTCTATCCAGTTCAATGTACCAAACACACCGTAAAAGATCAAGTGACAAATGTATGTTACCATCAAAACATGCCATTTCCCCCATGAAAGTGGCATTTTTTCTTTCTGTTTGGGGGTTAAGATACCATATTAAAATATTTTGTGCAAACTTGCTCCCATCCATATTAAAATATTATAACAAGATTCAGTTACGAAGGTTCCTTGAACGATAATGAACAACTGGGACTTTCGGTTAGGTATTCCAACCGTGTAGAAAGTTAGATAGTAGTTCAATTTTGTGAAACCGGACTGCAGCATAATGACTTTTGCATGCTTCAGCTAGTTTTTCAGCTAACAGCTAACTTATAAAAAATGTAGCCTTTATATTGATTTACAAAGCTTCCTGCTTTGATGCCTCGTATACATTTGTATTTTCTCGAATTTATTTACTTGAAGTATTTGTTCCTGTTACTTTATGTGAGATTATTGAAATAGACATAACATTTGGTCAATTATACATATATTTTGATTTATGTAGAATTTGGCAAACCCGACTGCTTTATTACTGAGTGCGGTATCGATGCTTCACCATTTGGATCTTACCGATAAAGCGGATCAGATCCAGGAAGCCGTTCTGAAGACGATCGCCGAAGGCAAGTACCGAACCGGTGACCTTGGTGGGTCCGCAACAACAACCGAATTCACCAAGGCCATCATCGGTCATCTTTAAAATGCTGCATTTGCATATAAAATTCGATTCGTTTTCGTTTTTATTTTCTTACACAAAACACTAATTATTTCATCAATGTACCATTTGGAATTTGGGGTTGTGGGTAGAAATTAGACCCACAACAAGAGTTTATTTTTTTGGTGAATTCAGTGGGAGTACACTTACTGCTGAAAAGAGAGAGGCTATGCAGTTGGCATGCTTCTATGGGTTACTGGTACTTGTAACTTGTTAATAAACATCATGACTTTGAGAGCTCCTTTGAATCTATTTTTGTAATTGCTTTCAGAAAAACCAGCTTATGGTATTTATTTTTTACAAATAAAGACTTTCCCTTTTGGTTATGTTATGCCATTTCTAGTTTAAGTTTCATTACATGTTCTTTTTTTTATTGCATGGAAGACATGTTGACATGAACCACAAGGCTTGTGGCGTACTGGTTAAGGTTTGTGGGGATGTGGCTAGTAACCGATCTATCAGGGTTCGAATCAAGGGGTTAACAAACTTGTGGTCACTGGGGATTTTTTCAGGACTGCATGTCTAGCAGTCAAGCATTGTCGGGATTAGTCTAGGCCACGGTCTAGCATGTTGATTGTTTTAGGGGAAAAAATAAAAAACTAACAAAGAAATTTACAAAACATCCTTTATAAAAGTGGATTTTGTGTAGAGTACGAATAATTTTGCACCTTACACCCTTGGTCAAATGGTAGAAGGATCCTTCCTTTCTTCAAACGGAAGGAACAGAGATAGAATCAAACCGATTCCTGAAGAATCTATGGATTCGTTTTGCTCAGGAAGTTAGAAGTTGAAATCTTAAAATTAACTAGAAAAATAAACCGCCCATTACCAAATTAGACTCCTAGTTTAATTAAAGAGGTATTAAAGAAAAAGTAAAAAAGTAAAGCATCTGCTTTTCTCATTATTGTCGAGATAATGCTCTACTTCTTCACATCCACCGCTTGAGTTATTTTCTCTGTTATTTTTTTCATTTAAAACTTCATTATATTAACACACACAATCATACATTAACTAAAATAGATTATAAAAATACATTTTTCTTACAAATTACACTCATAATTTTCTTCTCATCAACACGTTCGACGTAAACCCCCTATGGAATTTCCGAACTCAACCTTTGTATTGAAACATTAGACTCTCAATCCCGAAATTTCCTTTAATCAATCACAAAATTTGACCGAAATCCAAGTATCCAACCAAATCCCACAAACCAATTAGGCCTCTTGATAGAGTTTCTCAAAAGGGTTTATGACTTATTTGGGTAACCAACTATTCGATTTGTACTAATATTACCATCAA
>LUCG01285928.1:0-11915 GCA_001633085.1 Carthamus tinctorius
GTGGTGGTATTGAGACGGTGGATGTGGTGGTGGTGGTGGGTAAAGATAAAGATGATAAAGATAGAGAGAGATAGTTACAATTTAACCCTTCTTCTTTCATTTTAGACAAAAGAACTCTTATTTAACCGAGTTTCTAACGGTGTTAATGAACAGGGACTAGATCTAAAGTAAAACATGAACCTCGGAGATGCTCAGTGTACTTTTTAAAATTTCAGGAACCAATTTCGTTGGTTTACGTAGTTTACTCTAAAAAAACTAAATTATTATAAAAATAAGATGGTGGTTGGTTTAAAAATGGATGCCTCCCATATTTGGAAAAAGAAAATGGCGGTGTGCAGGTTGATTGGGGATGATTGACCTTCAAGCTCCATTAGAGATGCTCTAATAATTAGTTGCAGAAACAACTTCGAACCTCTTTGTCTACCCGCTTATGATTTTGCTCTTTATAGCCCTGCATTGCACCATCGACATGGCAAATGGAAACCCAGGTATCTTTCTCTATTTATATTTATATATCTCGATCCTATGTTTATTATGCATATGCGACTTCCAAATTATCAACATTTAAGCTTAATTAAGTTGATCTACTTTAATTTAGATACTCTGTGATTTGTGTTTTAAGAGCAAAATTAGATCAACTTTCCACTTAATCAACAATGAAGTTGACTAATAAATTGACTTCCCTTGATGATAAACTGCAGTTGAGATTGGATATATAATTTGGCATTTCACTGAAACCACACCATGTTTCAACTTCAACTCATTAAACTCAAGGGAGTAGCCACCTTCAAGCTTTGCTAATTCAATTAGGATTATCACTTGTTGCTGCTGTTGTCAATCTCCCAATACCAATGATTTTTTGTCTACTGTAGGTTAGCTATGGTGTATAAAGTGCGAATAAGAACAAGGTTGCTGTGTATAGTTTCATTGTGTTGAGAGGGTTAGGGCCAGAAGAGTATAGATTGCCCTGAGCTTGTCAGTCCCTAGAGTGGTAGATCTTGGCTCTGATACCATGTTAGAATATGTGGAACCCCCGTATGTAATCTCCAAAAGAGCCCTTGACGAGAGAATGGGGTTCCAACATATATAGTGAAGATTTGGTCCAAGTCTAACCGATGTGGGACTCTAACACCGGTTATCTTGAATGAGAGTTTATATGAAATATGAGCCATGTAGATTGGCTTAAAATTTTCTCCCCCACTCCTCGACAATTATTATCATCGTCAAATATCTCCGCTCATCTTTTAGTTGATAGAGTTATGTCTTGACACAGAATCAATACGAGAGGAACAAGTGCAGAATGGTGTGAAGTTCCTTTCACACCCTAGGGTTAAGGGATCTCCTGTTACATATAGACGATCTTTTCTTGAGAGGAAGGGACTTACAAAAAAGGAGATAGATGAAGCATTTCGACGCGTTCCTGTATGAAACTTTTTCATGCATATCTTTTCCATTTTCCCTTTTCTGTGTCAATCTGTCTTTATGCCAACTCATAATGTGGTACCTTACATGCATACAAGACTAATAATTTGGTTTGACATATGGTGTGAATGGCAGGATGACACCCCTAGTCTTTCAACTACTCAGGTGGCTATTGCAAATCAAGGTGAAATTTATAAACTTGAATACGGTCATTGAAAATTGCTGTAACAAATCAATGCTACTTAACTTCAAATAGGTGGCCGCCGGTCACAGCCTATATCGAACATTCAAGGACAAGTGCCAATTCAATATCAGCAACCTGTAGCAGCTTCTCGCCGTTCTAAATTAGGGACCTTGACAGCATCACGGTTCCATTGGTCACATGCGCTTCTTGCTGTAGGAGTTCTTGCTATCTCAGGAGCTGGAACAGCTGTACTTATTAAGGTAGTAAAAACTTTTAAAAATTGCTCCACCAAGGAATTTGACTTTCAACTTGGTAGCAGGGGCGGCCCTGGGCCTAGGCCAAGAGGGCGACGGCCAAGTCAAGGGGCGTCATCAAATCCAGCCTAAATACACGTTAGTAGGTTCATTTTTAGAGTTTTTGGGCCAATTTTTTATCATTCATTTTTAGACTTTTGGGGCTAGCACTTTTGAGTATTGAGAGTAAATTTTTAGCCGATATTGAATATGGTAAACTGATAGATATTTTGTGCACGAAGGCATCGTTTTAGCTGATGTATTTTATGTTTTATTAAATGAGGTTTGGGTTTATGTCCCCCGTTGTATCCTTTTTCTTTTAATTAAGATCCGGCGTAGGACCCGTTGTTTTTTGGTTTTTTGTTTGCATAATAAAAGGCATTTTTTTGGCATTTCGCCTTGGGCATCCGAAATCTCAGGACCGGACCTGCTTGGTAGGGTGTGTTGCCGTTAGCTATTAGCTGACTTTCTACCTTTTGGTTGATGTTGCTGTTCAATCAATGAAACAGTACCACTCTTTATTCCTTTACCAATTCTATGTTTTTACTTTGAGATAACCAACTACTTCTGAGCTTTTATGTAATCGGCTGACAAAACTATTGGACTCAGAATGCCGTTGTTCCTAGATTCAAATCTTGGATACATAAAGTTGCACATGAAGACGGAGAAGAGGATCTTGCAAAGAAAATCAACACAAAGCCAAGATTGGTTGAAGAAGCTGCTGCTTCTGCTGCAAAAACTGTAGCATCGTATGTTGCACATGCTAGCCAGGAGATGGTATCAAAAACGGAAGGTGGAACTGTAAAATATTGCATGAATTTTGTTATCTTTGTTTCGATGTTCTTTTGTTTCTTGTATTCACACACGAATAAGAGTTGTTTTCTCTGTATCTGATGATGACATATATATATACATGCTCTTTCCAGAGAAGAGATACTTTGGGGAACTTAAGAGTCTATTGGGCATGCAAGTTGAGGAAACGAAATCGATGAGCAACTCAATAAAGAAGTTGGAAGGTAGCAGTAGAGCAGAAGTTGCATTTTAGTCATGTAAATATGGTTTAATTTATCCTAACAACATATTTGCTCTTTCTAGAGAACAAACACTTTGAGGAACTTAAAAGTCTATTGAGCATGCAAGTTGAGGAAATGAAATCAATGAGTAACTCAATAAAGAAGTTGGAAGGTAGCGGTAGAGGAGAACTGAAGTTGTTTTTTAGTCATATAAATATGGTTTTCATAACAACATATGAGATAATGCATATCACACAGTGTCTTAACTGGAGCTTTTCTACTGTAATTCCATTATAATCGATGAGCTGATAATATATGTTTTGTGAACAGAAAGATCCTTGTCATCACGACCCTACCCAAAATCTTATCAGGAGGTAACACTATTTTAATTTGTGTGCCAATAATAAAATCTTTATACCATCAAAACAAAAGCAATTGTAATGGCATTCAACTTGGTTTCAAGATTCTTCTTCGGTTTGGTTTTACTAACATTCCACTTTTTGATGCGTTTGGCTTGCAGATTCTGACTATGGTTGAAAGAGGCGAGATTGTTGTGGAGGGACCGAAACCAAAGGTTCAGCTTTTCCATGCTTAATGCATCTGAAGTTTCTAATTTCATTTTCCCAAACTTGAGTTTGTGGAATGATTAGATACATGATAGCTTACACTAGCGGCTGATTCAGTTGAGTACCGTAAATATGTTGAGAACCTCGGAACCAACTATTCATAATTCATGGTTCATTCACGATGAATGTTGTTATAAAATTAAAGTCATGATAAAGATGCATGAAATCATGAATCATGAATATGCATGGCATTCATGATGAATGATATCCTAGATTATTCAATTCATAATGAATCTAGTGTTCTCAAAATATTTATGGTTATCATTTTGAACTTTCCTCGCTTACACTATATTTTAAAGAAATATGTTTTGGACACATATTTGCTTCTATTTTACGTATTCCTTGGACTAGCGCAATAGCCACCAACACTATTTCCATGCTTCTATCGAGCAGCCTTGGGAGATACCTGTGCAACAACGTACATGGGTACCGCCACAGCCGCCTCGTTTAGCAATGGCAGAAGCAGCCGCCGCCATCATGCGGCCGAAAAAGCGACCATTTGTAGAGGAACTACAATGGCCGGATGAACAATTCGTAGCAGATGTTACTGACGAGTTACAGTGCGTGACCAAATTATCTGAATCGGGCGGTGTCTCGGATATTGATGGAGGGAGTCAAGTAGTGACGACGAACACGAGTGATGAGATACAAGGAGAGGAAGACAGATGGTACGACGAACCTTAACAATCTCCCCGCTTGATTCGAAGGTATCTTTATCTATTCATTATTCATTAAGAATAATAGTAGTAGCTCAATACATGAATGATCTTTGCAACTTAACTCAATACTTGAATACTCCAACATCTTTGGTATAAATTTCACATTGAATTTTGTTTCCAGACCAGATGTTAAAGCTCAATGATGGTTACATCTTAACTTGAAATTGGTAATGCAGGTGAAAAGGGGTTTATGCTAAAGTTAACCTCCTATTAATTATGCCTCAACCTTCATCTCTTCCACACCCAACAATTGCAAAAGGAGGGTGAAATTAATCAAAACCAAAGTGGATCCATCCCTCTATATGACAAAGATGGAGGTGAGTGCCAACATATAAGACTCTTCTTTAGATTAAACATTACTTCTTTTTTTCTTAAAAAAGATAAAACACTACTTTGTAAATGCAAATGATACAATTTTTAGTGTATTTATATGTTAGTTGAATGGATGGATATATAATTTGATGTATTTTGTAAAAAGATAACAATAGCTTTGAGTATATTTTTTTGGACATAAATTTAATATGCATTCTATATATGTTTTTGACATACCTTTTGTATGTTCAGGATTATTAATGGAAAATATTGCACTTCTTTTGTTTAATTGATTTATTGTATTTTATTGTCGATATGTGAAGTTGTATATTCCTTTTGTTTTGTACGTTTGAAGATTTATTTGTTTAAAAACGTTCAAAAGACTTAATGGCAAAAGATATGAAATTACATTGGCAATTTTTGCACTTTTTCAAAAAATTTACCACAATAACAATTTTATAGATCACGAGAATTATTCAATCAACTTTAAAAAGTCTAAGAATTTATTTGTATTAATAAATAAAAAAAACTTAATCTATAGATATACTACATTTTTAAAGCGGATTTAAAAAGTCTTAAAACAAGTTCTTAAACATTATGTACTACTGTTATATGCATAAGTTCTAAAATCTCTTAATTACAACTTGACAAACACAATGTACAAGTTAAATATGCATATTTTTTCCGTGAAGATTCCAAGGTACCTTTTAGAGCTTAATTGAGAGCTCGATAGCTAATGGATTTTGAATCGATTCAATGCTTGATAGACAACAGCTTTTTGAACCAACTGAGAGCTCGATTTAGAATCGGTTTTGAGCTCGAATTCTGAATGAATTTTGAACTAGAGCTCAATATAGAATTGATTTAGAACTCCATAGCCTAAAAACTAACCTATCAATTTACTTTATCAAATCTTGAACTTATTAGGAGGTTCGATATGTTACGACCTTGTCGGGTTCAATGGTTGTCGATCAAGTAGTAGACGAGGTGGTTCTTGAAACTGGAGGATAAACGAAGAAAGCAAAGAGATGGAGGTTCGTCTGGATTTAAGCTTGTTTCCATTTGAAAGACAAAAAAAAGCATAGAGATGGCATGATAACAAGTTGCTTAAAGGACATGAAGGATGGTTAATTGTAAGTTTTCTTTGGAAAAACAACTTTGTGGGTTGGATGTTGCTATTGGTTTGGATAGGGCCTCCAATAGACCAATTTTGCTACTGTTATTGAGATACATCATCATCATCTAAATTAACTTCGTCACTACCTCCCTTTCCCTTGTTATCTACTTCATCTTGAACGTTTGTTGGACCACATTGTTTTGACATTAAACATGAGCCTGAGTCTTGTCTCCAACGAGAACGAAATACTAAAATAAAGGCTTATTATATAATTGATATATCTCCAAATTTAATTCCTTAAACTTAATGGGTGTTTGGGAGTGCTTATCTAAAACAACTTATGACTTTTGCAAAATTGCTTATCAACTTATGTGGTGTGGAAAAAGAGTTTTTTTAAAGGTGTTTGGATTAGCTTATTGCTGTATCATGAAGTTGTAAGCTGATAAGTTGTTTTTTAGTGTTTGGCAAATTCAGCTTATTTGTGCAAAATGACCAAAAAGGACATTCTTTCATATTATTGAGAGAACGTCGGAGCAGGGGTGATGGAGGCGAGAAGTCTGTGTGATGATAAAATAAGGCAACACAAAAAAAAACAAGAGTAGAATTGGAATTTGGTTTTAAAAGCTGATAAGGAGTTTCTAATAAGTCAGGATGGAGTGACTTCTCAAAAATGACTTATTAACTTTTGTGGGATGAAATAAGCCGCTTTTGAAAATAGTCATCCAAACACCCTAAAATAACTTATTTGCTTTTATGGGATGAAATAAGTTAAAAGCACCCTCAAATAAGCACTCCCAAGCACCCTCTTAGCAAGATTTTTATCTCCTTAATATGTTAATGGTTCTTATTATTAGCAAAATCCACTAGGAAATCATAAAAAATTAAATAATAGAAATCAAATGAATATTAAGTATTACTTTTATTTTTTCGTCCCACCACTCTAGCGTTGCAATGATTGTTTTCTCACAAAATCCCATCCAGTTTATCATAATATGATGAGTACTACTCAACTTTGTCTTTGAGGTTTAATGAAAAATCTAAAAATAAAATATAAACTTTGATTAATCTAAAAATCATCCTTTTTATTTTTATCTATTTTTGAAAGTAATCTCTTGTTAATAACTATGTTTATTTTCTCCATTTGAACAAGGGTTTCATCTAAATCTCTTATTTTCCTTTAAAAATAATATAACATTCTAATTTATATTTTTTTTACCTAACAAAATTTATTTTTAGACCAAAAAAATTTTATTAACTATAATAATCCTCAAAGACCAAAATTAATGTACACACTCCAATATAGAGATGGCCATTAGTAACCGGTTCGACCGGTTAACCGATAACCGAATCGGTCGAGGACCGGTTATAACTGGAGTATTGGACTGCTTCATAACCGGTTATGAGACCGGACAATGTGATCAGTTAACTTTTTGGCATTTTGCCATAACCGGTTATAACTGGACCGGAACCGGTTACGTAACCGAACCGGAACCGATTTAATTTAAAAAATTAGTTGTTTTATATACGTTATTATAGCCGTTAGGAACCGTTTGACCTCATTTTTGAAAGTTTTTTTTGGCCTTTTTACCCCCATATACCCTATAAATAAGGTGTGTGGTGTTTGGGTTGAATACCAAGTTACCAACTTACGAAAAACGTAAAAAACGCAAAATTCTTGCTATAATTCGTGATTTCGTGTTTTCGAGTCTTGACTCTTATTCGTTTCTCGCAAGTTCTACTCTCTCAACTCTCTCTCTATTCTAAATTTCTAATATTTAAATAATCTATAAAGTTAAAAAAAATAGTCTTAACTTATCCTTCCCCGGTTATAACCGGTCGAGATTAACCAGTTAAGACCCCGGGACCCCTTAACCGTAACCGGTTATGCCTTAACCAGTTACGACCGACTACTGTTTTTAACCGAACCAATCCCTGACAGGTTGTAACCGGTCCGGGACCGATCTTTAGCCGTCAATAAAAGCCACTTTACCCTTTTAAGAAAAACAATAGAGAAAACAGAAGGACCAAATCTAGAAATCGATGAGAACTCAAAGGACTTTAGAATCAAACGTGGGCTTTGTGGCAATTAATGTAAAGTTTGGCTTCGGGATGAGCAAACCAAACCCATCGTCCCCCTAATCCAATCGCTGACATCATCTTCTGCGGTAAGCTTTCAGTCCCTCTCTAATAATCAGTCTCTGTAGCCATTAAAGTTGCAGAAACAAGAAGCTCTTTGTGTATATCGGGTGATGATTTTGTTCTTTTGTCGAATTTATAACCCTGCAGCGTGAAGATGGCAACTCCTCCGAACCCTACTGACGGAAATCCCCAGAATCCAGGTATCTTTCTATATTCATAACTCTGGATCGTATATCTATGTATATGCGACTTCGATTTTATTAATATCTAAGTTCATCAACTTCAATTTAGATGCTGTGTGCTCTGTGTTTAGCAGAAAAATTAGATCAAGTTTCCGGTTTATTTGATTATCTGCGTTGAAGTTGATTAAATACCTAGCTTCAGATTGGTACTAAGTGAAGTAATACGCTGATTATCTTAATTAATTGACTTCCTCTTTCACCCTTGATGGTGTACGGTAGTTGAAACTGGATTCAATTTGGCAAATTACTGAAACCAGACCATGTTTCAACTTCAAAAGATGGTTTGAAGCTATGGTTACCAGTGAAAGTTTTGATAAGAAATCAACCTAAGGGTGAGGGAATTTGGTAAAAACACTGTAGTTAAAGTAGTATGAAATAATGAAAGTGAGTTCACTGTTGAAAAGAGTGGTGAAAGGTATATTATGCTCTCAACTTCACTATATTTATAGCCAGTTTGTAGTCCTGCTGAAGGCACCTTTTAATGGGATTATGACCTTCAGGTCCCCATTAAAAAGGTACATCATCTTCTATGACATTGATAAGGATTGGATGAATCTTAAAATCTACATTACTACATTCGTGATGTGGTTGCATATAAAAATAAATCTTCAGATGAACAAGGATACACAAACACGCTCAAATTTAGTTTTTTCGCAAAGAAGTATATAAAGTTGATCACAGAATATTCTACAAACCAACCAATAGATCTTAGGACCATGAGCAGGAAGATTCACGGGAAGACCTCATGAATATGATGTCAGAATCTAAACGTGATAACGTTATGTGTTTAGAGGTGGATACACATGCAACTGTAAATTCATTCCACACCCTATCCTGTGGAATAAGAACATGAGATGGTCGAATTGGTTGGAAAACCAGACAATTCTGTTTCATTTGTTCAAATTGACTTGGGGATGGTGTTTGCTGGGGGTCCCAAATTAAGCACAACAAAAAAACCATAAAAGAAAGTAAGAAACTCCTCCCATGCATGGTTTTCGGGTTTCCACTGTGGGCCTTTCCCCTATTATGTAAATCACAGGTACGCCACTCTCCCATGCATGGCAATCAACTCTTGTAGATGGTTGACAAGGTTGTTGTGCTTACTTATCTTGCAAAATATCTGAATAGAGCTTATTGGATAAGCGAGGCCTCTAGACGGACTTAAAAATCCCCCCCCCCCTCTCATTGATAACTATTACTATCATCAAATATCTCTGCTCAGTTTTTAGTTTAAACATTTATGATTTGACTTATGAGTTATGACTACAGCTCTGGAGGCTGTAAAGCCAACGATTGATGATCAACGAGATGCCAACAAAGCAGATGCCAAGGAACCATCCATATTTGTCAACACAGAACCAATACGAGAGGATCAAGTGCAGAATGCTGTGAAGTTTCTTTCACACCCTAAGGTTAAGGGATCTCCTGTTATGTATAGACGATCTTTTCTTGAGAGGAAAGGACTTACAAAGGAGGAGATAGATGAAGCATTTCGACGTGTTCCTGTATGAAAGTTTTTCCCCTCTGGTCATGCATATCTTTTCCAGTTTCCTTTTTCTGTTATTGACTGTCAATCTGGCTTTATGCCAAGTTGCCAACAGATAATAGCATAACGTGGCACCTTACATGCAATTACAAAACTAATCATTTGGTTTCACATCTGATGTGCATGGCAGGATGACTCCCCTAGTCTTTCAACTACTCAGCCGGCTGTTGCAAATCAAGGTGAAATTTTGTTTCTCTAAAACAGTCATGGTTTGACAAGGCGTCGTTTATTTTTTAAGAGGTCTGAAGTCTAATTTCACATCTAAAAAATAAGAGTTTTTTAGAGATTTTCTTAAAAATAAAACAAACTGTCTTAAGTCTGCAAACCTCTTAATTTTCAGACTTAAGAGGTTTTAAGAGGTTTTTTTAAACAAACAGCCACTAAATGTTATTAATATATACTCGAACCACTAGACATGTAGAGACGCTTTTCAATTATAGGAAGTTGTACAGCCTTGGGTACGGCCATATTTATGATTATTATAAACCCGAGTACGGTCATTGAAAAGTGTTGTAATTAATCAATGCTATTTAAGTACAAACGCAAATCCAATGTTCAACACAAGTTGCATACACCAGCATATGATTTGGGAGTCACAATTAACAAACATTAATAGGTGTTATCTCACATTCTATTATCTCTATGAATCTGATAATAGGTGGCCAGTTGCAGCCTGTTTCGAATATTCAATCCCAAGCGCCAACACAATATCAGCAACCTGTAGCAGCTGCTCCAGCTGCTCCTGTTTCTAAATTGGGGACCTTGACGGCATCACGGTTTCATTGGTCACATGCTCTTCTTGCCGTGGGAGTTCTTGCTATCTCAGGAGCTGGAACAGCTGTAGTTTTTAAGGTAAAAACAATTAAAAATTGCTCCACCGAGGAATTTGACTTTCAAGTTGCTGGTGTGTAGCAGTTGGCTATTAGCTGACCTTCTACCTTTTGGGTTGATGTTGCTGTTCAATCAACCAAAAAGTTCTCATGCAAAACTAATCTTTCTTCCTTTATCGTTTATGTTTTTACTTTTAGATAACCAACTACTTTAGTGCTTTTATTAAATTATGCTATCGGTTGACAATTTTTTTGGTGTTAGAATGCTGTTGTTCCTAGATTGAAATCTTGGATACGTAAAGTTGTACATGATGACGGAGAAGAGGACCTTGCAAAGAAAACCGACGCAAAGCCAACATTGGCTGAAGAAGCTGCTGCTGCTGCAAAAGCTGCGGCGGCAGCAGCATCAGACGTTGCACGTGCTAGCCAGGAGATGATGATATCAAAAACTGAAGGTGGGATTGTAAAATATTGCATGAATCTCGTTATCTTTATTTTTCATGTTTTGATGTTCTTTTGTTTATTCTATTCACTTCTTCACTGGCGGGTAAGAGTTGTTTTCTTTGAATCTGATGACGTATTTGCCCTTTCCAGAGAAGAAATACTTTGGGGAACTTATGAGTCTATTGGACATGCAAGTTCAGGAAATGAAATCGATGAGCAACTCAATAAAGAAGTTGGAAGGTAACAGTAGTACAGAAGTTGCTTTCTAGTCATTTAGATATTTGGTCATATCACTATGGATAAGACAACAAATGTCCTCTTATATCAGCTTGCTAAGATTCCATGTATTTTTCAGGACAAAACAACATGCCAGGGCGAGAAGTTCAAGTCACGAGCTCAAGGGTGAGTTAGATATATGCATATCTTGATAGTGCCTCAGTAGGAAGGCCATTTAATGCTATAAGTCACTTGTCTTCTTCTAATTCACTTATTTATGCAATAATATGCCAGCCGTCTTATGCAAATGGAAGTAGGGCAGACTACGACTCACGCTCAGGTAACAATCACTAGTCAAGAACGGATCCATGCATTTTGTTCCTTACTTTTAGTTGTTTATTTGCATGACAAATGCTGCTTTGTGAACAGTAAGATCCTTGTCACCACCACCTGCAACTGTAGAACCACCCCACCCAAAATCTTATATGGAGGTAACTTTTTTGTGTGCCAATTCTCTGCTATTATACATGAAAAATATAGGCTAATCTGCTAAACCACCATTCCTCTTCTTTTCTTTTTCATTTTTTATAAAGCAATAAAAACTTCATATCATCAAAACAAAAGCAATTGTAATGCCATTGAACTTGGTTTGAGATTCATCTTTGGTCAGGTTTTCACTAAAGCTCCATTTTTTAATGCTTTTTGCTTGCAGATCATGGCTATGGTTCAAAGAGGCGAGAGGCCTCCCAATATCCGAGTAAATTAACTTTTTCTTTTCTTTTGAGTTTTTTTTTTCTTTTTTTCTTTTTTTT
>LUCG01285962.1:0-13053 GCA_001633085.1 Carthamus tinctorius
GCGGCTTTGACCGTGGTCCCCCCTTTAATAATCTCTACCCTCACATGAATCGCGTCAATCCTCTGTGATCACGTCCATCGTAACCGTAGATGAGTAGCTGAGATTGTTTTTCACGTTCTTTTAAATTAGTATGTTTCTTGCACGAACCTTCCTATATATATACATATACCAAGTTTATTTTGGTCGAATTGAGTAGTATGCAATTAGTCCAAACTACTTAATTTTCATCAAATTAAATAATCGAAAAGTCATTTGTATCGTTTGAAACAATTAAGACTTTTCATCTCTTCTCACTATTTTAAAGTCACAATCAATTCAACCGTATATATCTACACCAAATTAATCATATGCTTATAATTAATTATGCTTCAAGTTTAGTGTGTTGCTGCCAACGGGCTTGCAATCCAGCGGCATTTGGAGTGATTATAAGATGTCCCTCTCCCTTCTTATGGTTGTGGGTTCGAGTCCCATCTTAGACAGCGGTGTAAATTTAGGAGTAGATATTAGGTGTATGTGTGTAATCTGCTGTTTAAAAAAAAGTTTAATGTGTTGCCAATAAAGTTCACCATAGTTTCAAACTGATAGCTGTTGTGTTGAGCTTTAGATGACATTATAAAATGGTATCACGGTCGATCTTTATACTGTTGTCATGGCAAGGCAAAGCTTACTTGAAGGGGGATGTGACGTACCGGCCTCCACATGCAACGATTTTAAGTCAATTTAAAAGTTATTGGTATTGCAAGTAAATATAACAAATTTGCTCTAACAACCGACTACTAAAAAACTATGTGTTATCGACTGTTGTTACTGACTGCTTTCCAATGGTTTACCAACTGTTCCTTTTTGTTTTATCATTTAACTAGTCGTTGGAAAACAGTCGGAAAACCATTAGGAAATCGTCGAAAAACCTTCAGTAGATGGAACAATCGGAAAATCATCGGTAAATGCCGTCAGAAAACCGTGCTAGCTACCAACCAACTTTTTATCGACGCTCGTTTTCGTTGGAAAACCGTTGGGCAATCCCGTTTCCGGTAATTTACTGACTGTATCGGCCGTCGGTATTACCCTTATTTAATTTTTGGTGGTGACCTCTCCTTCTTAAACATTAATTGAATTTATTAAAAGGACCTATATTAAAATGAGTTTGGTTCACGTTTAAGCTCCATGCATGATTAACCATATATGACCTATATTTGCCAGTTTTGTGCTTAAATTCAATCGTGAAAGTAAAAAAATCCTGTTGGGATACAATTTTATATGTTTTCTTTGGTATTTTGTCTGCATTTTTATCCACGAAGCCTTCTTATTTTTATTGTTACCAAACAAATTGGGATCAATTTTGAATAGATGCATGGGTCGACTTTTATCTTACTAGAAACAAAACGAGAACAATGAAACTGACTTAATCTTAGTCATTGATTTTGTTTATCTCTTAAATTTTAGGCAGTTATGAAATGTGGTTGAGAGAATTAATTTTGGAACCGAATTCATCCACATGGTTGATCATCTACATGTATGGTTGAGATTGGTTTGTACTGTTTGTAAGAATGTAATGGTTTGTAGCGGATATGACCCTTGTATATATAACTTGGTTGGATGTTTATCTTATTTTAATAATAATAACGACAAGAACTACGACTACGACTCCTCTTAAATTGATGTCAAGTATTTAGTATGTCGACATACTATTTATATCAAGATCCGACAATAACCCTAATTTTTGTTCTTTATATGACATTAGTGTTTAGAAAGTCATGTATCTAAATTCTTAATTTAGCAGGAAAATTTTAGATAAATCTAACAAATTATACTGTTTTGAATGATTAAGTTCCTAAACAATTATTTTGAAGGAAAAAACCAATGTTTTTTTTATTTTGAATGATTAAATCACTAAACATTTTTTGTAATGAAAAAAAAAACCATTTAACAAATATCATATTGAATGATTAAGTTACAGGACATTCTTTTTCAATAAAATAAACTATCAAACTTTTAATAATTTGTTACTTATATCATTTTAAACTAACAAAAAACTACTTGCTATTGGTCTCCTTTTTCATTTGTTTTTTTTATCTGTTGACAAATAAAAAATAGATAAAGAAAGGGAGATCCATGGCAGAAGCCTGCAGTGTGATAGGCAATATGGACAACAACGGGGCGACGAGGTGTAGTAAGGGAGCGGTACTGTTGTTTGCAAGGGGTTTAAATGGCACGGGGTTTGGCAAAGTAAACTTTTCATTAAAAAATATACATTAAAGACTTGGTCAATCAAAATGAGAAAGTTTAATAGTGTTGTAATTCAAAAAGTCTTGTTAGGCCCATTTCCGTAATAAAGTTACTGTTTCAAAAAAAGGAAAAAAATAGTTTAAGGACTTAATCATTCAAAACGAGATACTTTGTTCGGGTTTTTTTGAACTTTTCCTGTTACCTAATGATCGTAAACAATTTAAAGTTACATATTAAAAACTAACATATAAGACATTAAAAGATAAATTAAATCAAATATCGTATATAAAAACCGCATCACACCATGGAATGTCTTTGACTTAACGTGACGTAAGACACAAGACTTGAATAGTCAAGGCGCACCGCATGAAGGCTGTCACCGCCGCAAACCTTTTAAAGGTGTAGCATTAAGCATTAAGCATTAAGCATTAAGCAATGTGTCTTTAACCCCATGACGAGAAAGAGGGAGAGCTAAAGATCCGTACACATGCAGGCTTGAAAACAAAAATTGCAGGCCTGTTTTAATCTTCTTTTCAGCTCGTTTTGTGTTTATAATTAAGATCAATTAAGAAACTTGGAAAGCATGTGATTCCGACGAAAAAAGCGAAAAACTTCCCTTTTTTTAAAGAAATCAAGAGCCTGCGTGCAGATAAATATTCTAGAAGATGATGATTTCTGATAACTTATTTACTTTAAACAGATAAAAAAAAGATATATAAAACCTGAACTTAATACTGAAGAAGATTCTTTGATGATTTGATGCCTAAATTTATTTTTTCCTACATATATATATATTCTCTCTTTGATTCTTCTATTCCGTTTGATTCCAGCTCACCGGCTGAATGGTAAACAGACATGAAAATATTTAGATTCCTTTAAATTCTTCTTCTCTTTCCTTTTGAATACCTCATAGCCTATCGTACAACTACTTTCTTTGTATAAACATAAGCACATTTTAATATATAACAATTATTGTGTAATTACAACAAAAGTATTTTTAAATTAAAAAACAAAAACATCTAAGCCGCCTACATGTTTTCAGAAATAATTTGAATAAAACAATAAATTAGAATTTGTCCTTTGAATCTGGAAAAATAATCTTATTCAAAGTTGGGGATGTTAACCACAAGTCTTGTGGCGTACTGGTTAAGGCTTGTGAGGGATGTGGCTTAATAATATATCTAGCTCGGGTTCGAATCCAGGCGTTAACGACTTGGGGCCACTGAGGAACTATCTCAGGGCTGCACGTTTAGCAATCAATAATTAACAGGGATTAATATAGGCGAAATGTCTAGGATACCGTTTAAAAAAAAGTTGGGTATGTTATATGTGTATGCATGAAATTGATATAATCAAAATAAGCGAAAATCCTCTTATGGAGACATAAGGGTTCACCTAGACACAGAAGTTTGCACAAATCATTTGGTAAATGATGTACATTTACAATCGGTTTTCATCCTTCAAAATCACATTAGATGTTTCAATAAACTAATCATGGTTATTGGTTCCGATCATTTATTCAAGATACGAGTCATTCAATAACTTGTTCCACCAACATGAGATTTAAGATCGGAGCCTAATGCTACATACATCATTCAAATCACACTTCTACTTGTTACTTGCAAGTTAACTACATTAAACCATGTCATTTGTTGGTATCTTATGGGTTAAACTTCTAATAAACCATGCATTTAATTGTTCCACATGTTATATATACAAGTGGTGAATTTGGTCTACTTATCTGGGTTCAAGACTGGTCACGTGGTATACTTTCTTTATATATACACACTATTTATTTTCTAAAGTTTTATTTCTTATGGTTTGTCATTACGACGAGTACATTGAAGTAATTAGTATGAATTGTACCTAGCTAGTTAACAAAGACCGGCTTGTATAGTTTTGATCCAAGTTTGGTATGTCTAATAATATTATACATATGTCGACAACATATATAAATTTTATAGTATGTTTATTGGTATTTCATAGGTTATAGATGTTCCAAAAGCCAAGTAGTCTAAACATGTGGGTTATGTTGTTTGTTGTTTTAGAAAATACAAGGGATATATTGTTGGTATACTATAAATTGAGTGGGGGTTCCACCATTTAACCTAATGTGACCAACTTGTTGAAAAGAGAAGCCAAAGAATCATTATCTTTATTGGTCTTATCCTATTGCAGCCTTCTATATATAGAAACTAATAGACCTTCTCAACCAATGGGAAGGGTCAAGTGGGACACAATTGATTAGGAGTGGGCCAGAAGAGTTGTGAATAATTGCTAGTGGTTGTCATTTTATTTCAAATCTAACCCACAAAAGCAAAATGTGTTGGTACCATGCCCTACCCCACCTAAAAGTCCTAGTGGCTCTATTATTTCCCCAAGTGGCTGAAAACTGCTACCTAGTATTTGTTAACTTTGGGCACCTAGTTTTTGTTTGATTTAGCTAATTTAACATCTTCTTAATTGGTAGTAGTTGATGAATAACACTCCTGTTTGTTCATGTTATGGAGCTTTGACCATTACCTCTTAATTTTTTCAATAAGGTTCAATTAAATCTTAGTTGTTCTTATTATTCATAAGTTGTAATTAAGACCTTGTTCCATTTAACTAGCAATACAAAGCTTGACTATATTGAGAAATATCAATACATTCAGTTCAATAATCTTTAGAAAAAGTAAATGATAGACGTTTGCTAAAAATCCAGAATTAAATGGGTTGCAGAAGGTGATGAAAACAATAAGTTTTTCCATTGTTTGATACATAATAAATTCCGGAAAAATCGTATCAGTGGGCTGAATATTTCAGGCGCTTAGGTGGAAGATCCTAGTGCAATTAAAGGATGTACACTTGAAGGGTTCAACTTCTCTTTCATCAGAAAATATTGGGAGCTGCTCAAACCAGACTTCACTCGGGCCCTTCGAGCTTTCGAACCTTCCACTTCATTTTCTTATGCTTGTAACTTTTCTTTCATTACCCCTTGTCCCAAAATAATGACCCTCTAGAGGAATTTGATTACAGACCAATTTGCTTGATTGGTTGTTTTTATAAAGTGGTTACAAAAAATATTGTTGGTCGACCTAAAAAAGTCATTCCTTTGGTCATCAATCATACTTCAACGGCTTACATTTCCGGGGAAAAACAAGACGACCCCTAATTATGAATGAACTGATTTCTGGATTCTATGTTTTGGCAAATGAGCTTTGAAGCAAAATGGAGGCATTAGATCTATAGATGTCTCTCTTAAGCACACATTTTGATCTTTGTAAATAGATCCCCCACAAAAAAATTCAAAATATCGAGAGGTGTAAGACAAGGGGACCTCCTCTCCCCTTTTCTTTTTATCATTGTTGTGGAAGGCCTCAACTTAGCTATGTGGGAGTAGGGTTGTAAACGAACTGAACATACACAAACTGAGACTTGTTCGTGTTTGTTCATTTTGGTGTGTTCGTGTTCGTTCATTTAAGATGGTAAATGAACATAAACGAATGAACGTAAAAGTTAAACGAACATAAACGAACTAACTTAAAAGTTAAACAAAACAAGCCTAAACGAACATAAACAAACAAGACTACTTTTCATTTCATTAACTATTAATCTATTACACACCAATTATCCATTCATTAACTATTAGGAGGTGTATTTATTTTAAAAAATTTAACATAGAACCAAAAAGAATAATCAAATTCAAATTCAAATTTCAATTTAAAACAAAATTGAATTCTAAAAATATATAGCTTAAATAAATAAGTATTCAATATTTTTAATACAAACAGAACATAAATAAACGAACGTAAACAAACAAACGGTGCCTTTATTCATGCTCGTTCGTTTAAGTAAACGAACAAAAAAACTTGTTCATGTTCGTTCGTTTATTAAATAAACGAACTTCCCACCGAACGGTTCACCGAACGTTCGGTTTGTTTACGGCCCTATGTGGGAGGCTATTCATAAAAAAACATCTTCAAAGGGTGGCACCTGGGACACCAGGGATTCATTTTGTTATAGTGGTTAAACTCTTTGATCCTAACACTTGATACCATAGATAAGTCTCGCGTTTGAATCCCCCTTCATGCATTAGGCACACGTACTATACTGAAAAAGGTATAGAATAATGGTTTATGTTGGGTGGATGTTGGGTCCGGATTTATGGGGTCCGGGTTCTAGCATTAGTCGTATGGTTGATGGTAGGCTGAGGACCGACATTCGACTCGAAGTTGAGACCGATGACTTGGTCTATAAAGATTAAGGGAGGCACCTTCGGCACCAGGGATTTTTTTGTCCTAGTGGTTAAAGCCTTCAATCCTAACACAAATGATGCTCTCTTTGTTAGCAATTGGTCCTTCGAAAATGCCCTTAATCTCTCAAGGATCCTTCAATGTTTCCATATGGCTTGCACTCTCACTTGCAATGTGAAAGTTTCCACACTCCTAATCTCTTATCTTGGTAGCTTTGGGAGCATGGGGCAACCATATTTCTACTTGGGTTCCAATTGATAAGCACTATTTATTTAGTGCTTTGACACATCTCTAGTCTAGTTTAGAATGGATTTTTATATTTACATTCCAATTTGAGTCATGCACCTATTGTTGGGTACTACAATAACTACAAAACTAAACCAATACTTGTCTAGCGATGGCTACTTGGACTACTTGTATTGATCCTTTTCCTGTTTTATAATTTTGCCGATTAATTTCTTCAAAAAAAAAACTAAACCAATACACTAGTTGCTGCTAATTTGCCTCTTTTAGATACATTTGAAGGTTGAAGCTAGTTGTTAAACCCCTCTCAGGGTTCACTATTTTATCTCTTAATTAGGAGTGCACTTGATAGTGTCTTATTGGAAAACTCGGGTGTCAAAACCAGGTGCAACACACTCATTCCAATCAAGCTCAATATTATAAGGTGGCGCCTTCAACTGTAACGATTACCATCTATGAAAATTTTGCGGAGCATTGGGGTAAATATGCAACTCCAAATCTGTGCTTTATGTGGGGTGTGGCGGGGGGCTGCGATTCTAAAGACCATGTCTTTTGGCACTGTTAAGTAGTTAAGGACATCTGAAGATGTATTTTGAGATGTTGGAAAATACAACTTTCTCAAGGTAATGGCTTTAAGCATATTATTGATTGTGTGAGCTTTTCATAGTTGTTAGATTTTCCAGCGAAATGCTTGAATGTCGAGGTTTGCAACACTAGCGGTTTGGAAGCATAGAGTCGATAAGATTTATAGAAACTCATTGAAGAATAGATTTAAAAAGCATAGTATCATATGGATAGATTGGCTTTGTAATCTTACTTCTATTTTGTATGTTTTTCCTTTGCGTCTAGCGTCTTGCTAGTTACCCTATATAAAGGTTGTTGTTAAAAAATTTGTGCGTTGACGTATAAAGTCAATATGTCATGTATTCTTACATAAATAAAACATCATATTTGAATAATGTATATGAATTCATATATAACTTGCCTGGGTTAAAAATCACAAAGGAACTTATGATTTTATCGATTGTTGTTTTAAAAAAAACAAAGGAATTTATGAGGAAGTTCTTAGTTTTGTTAATAATTTCATTTATCTAAGAGGGTGGCCAATATTTTTTAAAATGAATAAAATGAAGATTTTGTGCTAAGTTTTTGCTCAGATAATTCAACCGATTCTACAAAACCTTCAAAAAATAAGGTTGTGTTTGGTTCGCAAATTTTAAAGAAATTTGATGGAATTGGAATGTTGAGTTCCGTTAACCAAATTCCATTCTTTTGTTTGGTTCATTCTTATTCGTAGAAGGAATCTATGAATTGCATCAAATTCCACAAATGAAAAAATTTGGCATAGTTTAGCAACTATTAATTTTGATAAAAATGGAATTCAATTTTTTTCGCAATAGATATACCCCTGATCTAATAAAACCTAATAACAAAAGGTTATTTAATAATTACTTTATTAATTAATTTATTTGATAACTATTTTATTGAATTATATAATAATTATTTTATTAAATCATATATATTAAAGTATTTAATAATTATATTATTTTAGTTAAAAAATAAAGCATTTAATAACTATTTTATTAGAACAATTTTTGTTAAAAAAATTAAAATTATCAAAAAAAATGATATTTTGGTTATTTATCAAAATTTTATCCAAATTCAAAAATTACATTTTTTGAACCAAATAAAAATATCCAATTTCTCACACATTTTCTAACAGATTTTATTTTAGTTCACTTAACCGAACATGTGGTCAAACCTGATAACATTTCATTATAACTCCTTTAAAATTAAATTAATTTGTCAGTTTTATTTTATTCAAAAATATTTTGCAAACCAAACACCATCTAAAAGAGATGATATTTACCAAATTTCGATTTTTCAATTAAGATGATTGCTTTAAAAAGAGAGATGATTTATTATTATAAGTTCTTACAATATGATTTCTTAAGATTAAATAATCATGATGGAAAAATAATAAGTCATTAAATATTTTAAGTATTTTAATAATATATAAGTCATATTTTGAATTTTCAAAATAAAAAACTGTTTAAATTGTATATCGCCTAGTATTATTTTTTTTAACTCTTATCTTTGATTATTTATTTGAAAAGTCTATTTAAAATGCTTTAATCTCTTTAATAATAATCACCCGACTTAAAAAGCCTAGATAGCCGCCATGCACACAAACGTCTAAAAGACCAAGAAATTTAAATAATGTTTTGGAGTAAAGAAACAAAAAACAAAAAATGTGGTGTTGCTGACGCAGCATCAACGATATTAATAAAAAGAAATATGATTATTTTGTCGTCACAAATAAACATCTCAATCTCTCTTTCCTTGTGACATGAAAAATGATATAATTTTATTAATATATACGAATAGGAGGCCAATATAGTCTTCTTCCACTCTTGATGTTATAGTTGTTCATAGACGGTACGACCCGTCAGACTTGTCAAAAACGGGTTTGGACAATCATTGTTGAAAAGATGGACATGATTGAGCAATGAAAAAAAGAATTGAATTCGGACAGGTCCGCCCGCTCCGTTATACTTTTATAGTTCATTTAAATTTTGTATATAATTAATAATTTAATGGTTTTTATCAAAAAAAAATTGAGAAGTAACATTGGGTTTAATAATTTCATGTATTTTCATAAATTATTGGAGAGTTTTTTTGCCCGGGAAACTAATTGGATTGTTGCGAGCGGAACGAATGAGGCTAGAAAATGTTCATAGTTCATATATTAGTTATGGTATTTTTTTTCTTATGTTATGTACATTATTTTTTACATTTTATTTTTATGCTAAAATATACTTACATAATTTAAATGATTTACATAACTTATAACTATATAATATATTTGTTTTTTAAATGTAAAAGAATAAGTCCGCTAGCCCATGGGCAAGCCGTAAGCCCGGTAAAACGGGCTTGGGTTTTCTATATTAGGCCCGTCGGACAAAAAAACAACGTTAGGCCCGGCCCGTACCCGGCCCAAGCCTGCAAATGATCACCTCTACTTGATATATATCATGTGAAAAAATGGGTGCCAGTCACCTAACCATATGATGATTAGGCGATTAAGAGGTAAGGTACCTTTTACTGAACACTTATTCTAGTAAGCGTTTATATATTGGTATTATTTATTTTTACGATGTTTGCCAAGAGCATATGAGAACCACCAGGAATCTTACCCGATAAGAGCCATAACTAGGACCAAGAGTCACCAAAGGAGTGTTAGCCTAGTGGTAAGGATTGGGCACTACATAGTGGTGAACCCGAGTTCGAGCCCTGGGGGATACATTCTGGAGGTACGGGGGCTTCGACCCCGGGCTGCATGCTTTAGCAGTCGGGCTTCGGCCCAAAATTGCCGAGGATTAGTCTGGGCCCAATGTGGTCTGGGATACCTCTTCCAAAAAAAAAAAACTAGGACCAAGAGTCTTACCCAGTAAGTAATGAAAATTACTCTTACCCGGTAAGCTCTTACCAGGTTGAAGACGCTTACTAACTATCAATTTTGATGCCCATGAATGTTATATGATAAGATAGGTGAGAGTACGTAATACCATTGCTGGTAACCGCTTACCCGGTAAACTTTTGGTAAACGGCCCTTAAGACTTGAAATGTTTATGAAAACATTAATTTCATTTTAATATTATCTCTAGATTTAGATGACCTTTGGGTTTAAGAAAACATTGTAACTGAAACGACCATAGCTAGCAAATCCAAATTTTCTCCTTCGCTTTATCAACTCAATCGCAAAATTCTTACTTATGAGTAAAGGGAGATGTTGTATTTTAAAAAGGTGAAATAAAGGGTATGATACCACAACAGAGTTATTTCTAGCGAGGACAAGTCTTTCTATCCGCGTCTGGTTGCAAAAGACGTGCAGCTCTTCGCTTTTTGTTGGGTAAACTATAGAAGCTCCGTTGGTCGTAATTTTAATTGGGTGGATTGGTGTTGTAATAGAGTTACGTTATAAGGTGTTGTTTTCTAGGCCCCTAGCGTCTTGCTAGGCCCGTTCTAATAAAAGCTACTATTTCAAAAAAAAGTAATAAAGGGTGTGACATAGTGTCCCTTGAGGAAGAAATTGACATCCAAGACCATTGATGGCATCGTAAAATGTTATCATTTCAATGGTTTATATATATATATATATATATATATATATAGGATCATTCATGAGAGAATAGTTTGTATTAACTGTATCAAACCCAACCTAAATGAATAAGATAAAGATGTGAAATGTAATTTTAGATTAAAAAGATTAAAAAATAATGATGCAACATATATGGGGTATGAAAAGTTTCATTTCCAATAATAGGAATTAATTATGATTGATTTGATCACTACCCAAAATTTACCATGCCTACTTGGTGGAAAGTAGAAACCTCTTTAAAGATGAAAAAAAACATGCACAAAAATGAAAATTCTATATCTTTATTATATATTATCATAAAATGAGTAGGGGAATTATATAATTAAAAGAACTAAAGATAATTTATTAAGATGAGAAGATCAAACAAACCTTTTCCCAAATCCATCATCCTCCAATAAAACCATGCATAACTTGATCTACCCACATCTTAGATAACTACAAATAAATCTTTTCTCAAAAAGCATCCAATTCTATTAAAGATTTGATGTTATCAATGTTATGATCACTTACATGTAACAGTCAAAGCATAACAACTCCTAAATGGCTACATATTCTTGTTGATTAATTATATGTGACATATAAATCTAATAGTCATCATTTCCAACTAAACTATGTATATAATTTATAAAGTCAACTTGTTTATGTATGGTACATTTTCTTAATTATCTGCTAATTGAATAATAACATTATGACAACTTAGCATTTTATAAAGTTCATGATCAATGAGTTCATCTGGCTTTACTTGTTTACTTTATAAAAACTATTATTCTCTTCCACAACACTCATCCCTCAACATTTATCATGTGAGCTAAAGAAAAAGAATTATATATAAAAGGATAAATTAACCATATATAATATCTATATATATATATATAGGGGTGGGTTCAAATGCAAACCACTTTTTGGTTGTGAACGTGGGGACAGCCGAGAGCGCGACACGTGACGGATGACTAGACGCCACGTAAGCTCCACGGCGGATGACTAGGCGCGATTCATGGGAGGGCATTGAATTAAAGGGGGGGACCACATTCAAAGACNATATATATATATATATATTCTTTGTTTCTTGAATCATTAACATTTCTTGTAAAATGAAAAAGAAAATGTTATATTAATCTTTTACATTTGAAATATTCCTAAATGAAAACTTTATATACTAATGTAAAAGTTAGGAATTTGCAAATTTTGAATATGGACATTTTTTAAAATTGGCTGCAACTTTTCCTTCTTTTGGAAAACTTGCAAACCTAATTTAAAGATGAAAATTTATGTTACATGCACTTAATTATACATTAATAATTAATCAAATAACAATGAGATTTAAATGTAGGGTTTCTAATTTATTTAAGTTACAATTAGAAAAAGAATATAATTTTCTCTCTCTCTCTCTACGATGCATGCAGTTAAAATATTGAAAGTTTATCTCTTTCAAGATTATCAAGAACTTTTTTTATGGTACATAAAATAATAATTTTAAAACAAAAGGTTAGGCAAATAGATAGGGAATTTGTTTTATCCTTTGAGGCAATCTCTTTAACGTTAATTATGGAATTATTTAAGGGTGTTTGATTACAATTCTGTGTACCAGAGCGTAAACTTCATAGCTTTTTCATTCATGTTTCATCAATTGAACATTGTTATTTTTGTTAGAGTCCTGCATCGGTCAGATTTGGACCAAATCTTCACTATATATGTTGGAACCCTTCTTCTCTCATCAAGGGCTCTTTTGAAGATTAATCTAGGGTTCCACATATTCTAAGTATCAGAGCCAAGGTTTACCACTCTAGGGACTGACACGCAAACCCTCTCCTGGCCATTCTTGGCCCTCCATCTAGCCTCTGTTGGAGGGGGCGTGTTAGAGTCTCACATTCACTATATATGTTGGAACCCCCCTTCTCTTCTCAAGAGCTCTTTTAGAGATTACCTAGGGGTTCCACATATTCTCAGAATTTTATTTAATTCATTTTTTATTTTCGATAAAAGTATTGATATGTCAAGAGTTGATTGTTTGTAAAATAAAAAAGAATATAGAAAAAGGTTATTATGATGTGAGATATATGAAATTACAAATGAATTATGTTTGGCTTAATGCAACACAATGATCAAATAGATAAAATAAATCCATTAATTTATCTGAGGACATATATATATATATATATATATATATATATGAAAAAGGTTCATGCG
>LUCG01285980.1:0-34218 GCA_001633085.1 Carthamus tinctorius
TACCGGTACCGGCCGCCTACCGGTCACCCACGGCGGTGTTACCGCCGGTGCCGGTGACGGCACCGGCCCGGTACCGGGCCCATAGCGGATGGCCTAAGAACATCAAGTTGCATCCACGGTTCCTACCGGCGGCTCAGTTAAAAGTAGATAAAAACCTCTTGGCTCATAATCACATTAAAAAGGTTAAAAAAGTAACTTTATATGTTATTTAAGATAAATAACATATATTCTTTGTTCAGTTGATTTTGGCTATATTTGGCAAACTAGCTGATAAGCTAGCTGTTGATTGATAAGCTAGCTAGTAGCTGATAAGCTAACTTATGAACAAATTATGTTTGGCAAAACTAGCTTATAAGTATGTAAAATGACCAAAAATGGTATCTTTTAATTTAATAATAAATATTAATAAAGATATAATTGGAAAAAGCTACAAAAAAACCCCCAAAAGACACTCAAAGTAGCGTTTTAAAAAACTAGCTTATAAACATGTTTGGATGGACTAGCTTATAATCTAACTTATTTTTACCAAACACAACCTTTATCTTCCAAAAGTTTTAAATTTTAATCAATCTTTGATTTAACTGTTCTAATCTGGATCAATCTCAAATACTACTAGCATCATGATTAGTTGAACCTGTCTTTTAATGTGTCTCTTGATTTGGAAAAAAATAACAAAACGAAATAAAATTTTAAAAACCACTTGGATTGTGACGTGTTTTTAAGCCGTAGGACATTTGCAATCCAATCGTTAAAAAAATACATTAAAAATTAAGGGATCTGTAATTTGAATACTAAGGTAGCGTTTGGTTCGCAAAATGATTTTGGATAAAATAAAATCTGTCAAATGAATTTGACTTTTAAGAAATTAGAATGGAATATTGTTAAGTTTGACCTTCTGTTTGGTTGATATAATTGAAATGAAATCTGTTAGGCTAAGCGTAGCGCATCATCGGGTTGGACGGCGGCTTCGTACCCCAACCCGGCGGGCTCAGAAATTTGGGGTACGCCGTGAGCAGCATCAGCGGGATGGGGGCTGCAGCGGCATCACCACACCGCTAAGCTTGGGCGTGTTGTGTGTGTCTCGTGTGTGTNTTTATTTAATTTTGTTATTTATTTGTATTAAATAAATTAAAAAGTGAGAGGGTTGGAGGGTTGGGGTACGGTTGTAGAGAGTTGCAGAGGGTTAAGAGAAGGTTAGAGAAAAGCTGATGTTGCAGTTAAGTTGGGAGGGTTGAAAGGGTTAGGATACTGATAGCCTTAAAAGAAATTTTACATAATATATAGAGATTGATCTTTACACATAAGTTGGCCTCAAAACTTATAATTACCAAAAAAATGTGTTTTCTAGAGAGACAAAGTAATAGGAAAAAAACGTGTTTTTTAATAGGAAAAATATCTATTTAAAGACTTTGTAAAATGTAAACCATTGATAGATTTATAAAAAATCTAGCATTATAAAAACTTATTTTTACACTAATTATATAATATTTTTATATATTTGGCTATAAATACAAAAGTAATAATATTCTATAGCTCATAATACATTTTCTCAAAATATAACTATTAGTAGGTACAAAATGATTTGGAAAATATTCTTTCCGGTCATTTTGAAAGGACAGTCGATACATGATACATAACTGGTCCACTTATAAAATATCTCACTTGACGGGCCGGTCCTTGACCAACTCGTCCTTTGTAACCGATCAAAAGATGACAAACTTTATAGATATATTCAATCTTACTAAAATATATTTTATTTCAACTCTTATTTTTAAAAGCTTTATTTTGACATCTACAACAAAGAATACAATAAAAACCTTTAGCAAAAAGATATCAAAAATAACCTTTTGTTTATATAGTTATAATACAGTAATCTTTTTATGTACAAATACGTCATTTCTTCTACTCTGAAATAAAACAAAAATAAGATACATTCGATTTTAATACAATGTATGACTTTTAATTTTTTTCCAAAACCCAAAATTTGAAATCACAAACTTTGGTCTTTAGGGTGCGTTTGGCACGTAGACATGACAGGATAAGATAGAACAGGATAGGACAGGACAAGACAGAACGGTTGTTCAGCGTTAGATAAGACATGACAGGGTAGGACTGGACAGAAGATGACTGATTAAATGACCATTTTACCCTTGATGAGATTTTTAGTGTTTTTTTTACCCTAATAGTCAATCAAAATGAAAATTAACAATAAACAAAAAACTACAATCTATGTATCAACAAAACTATAATCAAGTATATAACCACAATCATAGCTTGCAAGATAAACAATAACAATATACATTATTAGTTCTATTTTCGATCAGGTTTCGAGTATGAAATGTAATCCACGAAAATCAAAATCAGGTGTGAAGCATTTCGGACCATGTCAGGTTCGGATTTTAACAACATATGTTAATCTTAACCTTTTATTTTACATTCTTAATCATTAAAGACTAAAATTAATTCAAACTCCAAAATCCAAATTTCAAACGTTAAAAATTAAATTAAACACTTAAACTAATAAAAATAAAGTTCAAACCTCAAAGAACGACATAAAAAAGTTATAAAAAATATTAATAGAAGGTTTTATTCGGGTTTTGGGCGATTGGTACAGAGACCCTACTCGAACCGAGTAACTCGTCAAAAAGTTGGATTTCGAAGATCGAGTTAGTTCGAGTTATGTTGGTCAGGTAGATTCGAGGTTTTGCAGATCAGATTTTCGGATTTGATTGAGTTTTTTTCACCCCTAAGTATGAGGCAATTTTCATGAAAGAGAAAATCAATTTGTATTTTGAGGGATATAATGATAAATTTGACTCTGTTCTACTTAGTTAGGGTTGGATGGAACAGGCTTGTTCTACTCTTGTTCTACTTAGTTCTAGTGTGTCCCACATAAATGTCTACCAAACATAGAACACGTCTCTTATGTTCTGTCTCATCTCATCTTGTTCCGCATACCAAACTCACCCTTATTTTCATTCGTTTTATGGGCTTTGAGAAAAAATGATGACGTAAGCAGCAGACAGAAGCTGAATAACTTTCTAAATTTAGCCTTCATTTAAAACAAACTTCCTATAGTTATCTTCTTAACGTGATCATATGTTACCTCTTTTAGAGTAAACTACAAATTTGGACCCTGTAATTTGTCAAAAATAACACTTTTCATCCCTAAAGTTTTAAAATTTACAATTCATAAGATGGCAAGCATGGACTACAAAAACGTACGGACTTGATCCATCATGCCTTTAACAAGTCGTTAAACTATTTCATCAAACCAGGGACACTTTTGTTCTTTGATCAATTTTATCTTTTATCCAATCAAAAACCGCAAGAACCAAAATCATAGAATAAATCTTTTATCGGATAAAAAGTTTGGCCAAAAATGAAAATGCCTCACTTTAAGGAATTTCTAACAACCGTTAACCGAAGAAACCAAACTTGGATGCTTTTACAGATAGGGTTTTAGGCTCCGGGTTAAGGCTTTTTCTGCATAGCTAAAACAATCATCTATGAAATGGCCAAGAAAAGATGCATGCAATAGTAAAACAACAAAAACATAATCGATATCAAAATAAACCTACTCGGAAAATGGGAATAACGATAACGTAACTATACGTCTCATCCAAGTTCTCCAACATTCTTCACCATAACGAACAATGTTTTAATAAAGAACGAAGAACCCACGCACAAAAAAAAGAAACTCATGAATCAGCCAGTGACAAATGACACAACAACAGTTATATCATCAAGTTTACCACCATGATAACGGAAACCAGCTTCCTGGGCAGCAGTAGAAAATGGGGACTGTCGTTTCCTGTCTAGAGCTTTCTGCTGTGCCAATTGTGCTATATTCTTGGCCATCGTCTCCGGCCCCACCCTCGATCTAACCCCTTGAACCACAAGAGCAGTTACTTCATTGTTGTATAAGTTGTCAAACAATCCATCCGTTCCAGCAACAATAACATCACCCGCTAACACAGAAATGTTGAAAACCTAAAGTTCATAAAACCCGTCAAAATACTGTTCTTAATCCATTCAAACTTTGGTTAAAACGATGAAGGTTATTGAACTTACTTGGCCAGAACTTGGCTGATCACCTTCATTGCCGTTTGCCAGCTGATACGTAAAATTGAAGTCATGTTGTTGTGAAGGAGAATGGAAGATGGTGCATCCATCTCTAATCACGACGAATCCACTGTCCCCAAGATTGATGGCATGAAGACCCTGTTGTGAAAGAAAGTCGTTTAAATAGTTAAACACGAGAAACATAATCACTCCTCGTTGACATGGAAAACAAACTTGTCAGAGTGAAAGAGCAGCAAAAACAAGAAACAATACAATACAAACCTTAGGGCCTATTTGTTAGCAACTTAATGAGCTAAATGAGACTCGGCTTATTTGGTCAGCTACATGACTGTTTGGTAGTGGCCTAATGATACAAAAAATGGCTTATTCAGTAAGCTTCTAGGGAGGGAGGCTTTCTGCAGAAAGCTACATTTTCTTCAAACCAGCCCCTCCCGACTAAAAAACACGAACCCTCCATCTATGAAGAAAACCCTCTCATACAAAGACCTTTCCAATTTATATAGATAGATTAATCCACACAGGCAACTTTATACATACAGGACTTTAAACCAACCAAACAACCCCTTAGACAAGTTGAAGTTTGTACTCTATGGGTGCGTTTGGCATGCAAACGAAACAGAAAAGGACTGGACAAGTGAGAGTGAGGCAGGAGGGTGAAAGAATTTTGAAAAAATTTTTAGGGTTTTAATTTGACATTGATAGTTTAGTAATTTATCAATCTTGTATACATCGTGACTTTTGTTCCACCTATTTCAGTGAGACAGAAAAAAAATGCATTTTTGTCTCACTCAAGTCTCATCGACCCAGTCTGATATCACACCAAACATGAAACAAGTTTTTGTATTGTCACGTTCCATCATGTTCAACGTGCCAAACACACCCTATTAAGGACAAACACAAACCTTGTCTGTGAGGGCTATGATGCATGCTGTAGAGGATCCCTGGGCCTTTGTGGCTGAGTGAGCCCTTGCCAACACCCTAGCTGGGTCGATGGCTTCCTTAGGTTCATCCCGTATTGCTGCCACAGAATTAGACATGAGAGCACGCGAATATAATCCAGCATTAACGCCAACATCAGCCCATCCACCAACGCCATCTGCTACACCAATTACTTGTTCATCCACACAAATAAAGTGAGCATCCTCTCCACCAGTTGCTTCCTTATCAGGATGTGGCAGGTAAGAAGCTCCAGACAGTAGCTTTAGTGTTCTGTCACACACGCCCTTCCTGGAGTTTCAAGCAAAAAAATTAAGAGATTAGCATTCTAACCAATACCAGTATTTCGTACGGTACAATTAAATCTATCAAAAATGTAAGCTACTTCTGTAAAAAATATATAGTGCACCCAACCACCGATATTAAGTAATTAAACAGCTAATAATCAGCCAAAGTTTTACACTTGCTTCATGTTGTTTTATGTTGCACTAATTTGTTGTAAATGCATATTACAAAAGTTGCCTACCCCAACTAGTTTGGGAAAAAACTGGTCTGTTTGTTCCATATTACCGACCTTCATACAAATTATTTCCAAATTCCAAATACCTAACATGGTAAAACAATTTCTTAGTGGCATCTACAATATGGTCAACTTTGGTGTTTTGAAGTGCATCATGGCTTTGAATGTCTTGCCAAAATGCAGTTCATTCTGTCAAGTGTCAATAGTGTTCTCTTGTTGTTATGTAAATATCAAATAACCACCAAGTGTCCAAGTCATGGTCACGAAGCCACAAATTTGGATATAAATACCATTATATAATTCCATTTGAGATATTCAGAAATATAACAGAAAAGGTAACAAGTGCCATAAGTGCATACTCATCTGCTTCAATGGCAAGACTTGTGATCATTTCATCATGTGATGATTCTTTCAATGCCCCATCTGGAACTCCACTGTATGAATAACAGGTTGAGGAGGAAGTGTTGCATCTTCTTCCCAATTGCCCACCGAATGAATTAATGTTGCTTGGCATGTGAGTAAAACCAAATATATAATACCCAAGAACTCCATGGCTCTTACACAGTTCTCTGTTTTTCATACCCACACTAGCTGCAGAGAAACTCCTACTGTTTCTTTCCACCAAATGACCACTAGGTCTTGCAAAAATCGACACATTTCCACAACTTGAAACAAAATTGTCCATAATGAGATCCCCAGATGCAGCTATGGAACCAGAAGTGGCCATGGTTTTTGGAAAATATGGGTTCCTAGTATACTTAAAAACCTGCGCACTGCTAAACCTCGATACAAAGATACAAGAATGTAACTTAATAGCACCTGCAACTTGAAAATCCTTCCTCGAATTCCTAAACTCAGAGTCTGATTTCGAGATGATATCAGCTTTGCAGAAACCTGAATGTTGGTGAAACACACTTCTCTGCTGGGCCTGGGATTTACTTTGCAATCTAATTCCTCTCCGAAGTCCAAAACCAAGGGGGATGTTCAACTTAGAAAAAGAAGCAGTTGGCATTATTTTTACTCCCTGAAACAGAACACCCTAATTTCAACACACAGCCAGTTGCTATGACTGTTGTGGGATGTAATCATCATATATAGCTAAAAGCATTTACAAGTCCCTAATTTCTAAATCAAATTTGATGTATTCCGTATTCTGTCCTCTGTATACAGTACAAACTCCTGCAAATTTTACAATCAGCATATGAGAAACCCCCCAAAAGACAAAAAGCACAATAAAATCATCCAATCTTGGATCATTTTTACCAACAATTACACCCTCTTTATTTTCCATTTACATTTTCAAAAAAGCTTAATCACATAAAACAATTGGACAAGCTTTTAAGTTTTCAGGTAGCTGTAACTAGAACTCCTAATCTTTTTCTTTTTCTTTTCGGGGGAAAAGGTTCATCGAGGCTTTGCCTAACTACATCCTTTGGCAATTTGGAAATTAAGTTGCGGCTGGCCACATGATGCTAACAAATAACATATCATCTTATAAGTTATAACATTATAATTGAAAGCAATCCATTTCAAACTTCAGTACAACTTATGCTGATTACATATTTACATCACAATCACCAAACAATAAATCAATGTTTCCTTTCATTTTTTAAAAAAAAGGAATAAGGATTTCCTGATATTGAAAACATTTCCATCAAAAATCAAAGTCTAACACTTTGTTTTTGCCCTAATAACGATTAGATATGAACAAACCCAAGCATCTTTCAACAAGTTATACGTTAAATGTAAGAGCTTGAAAGCCAAGACCAAATCTAGTGAATATATGAGAATATGCAATAAATTAACTTCTACCTACTCACGAAATATGCATCGATACATGGCGACAAAAAGACATAGATAAAGAGATATGAAGAACCTTATCTGTATGTATCCAATCAAAATGGAAACTTGAAGATCGTAGAAGAATCAAAGGTCGTACAAACGGAAATGAATTCGAAAACCCTAATAAACCAGAAATCTGAAAGAGGGATAATGGGAGTTTCTGTTTGGTTGCCATTTTATAGGAAGAAAGGGTTGGTGGTGGTTAGGGGCTCAAATCTTTTTGATATTTTACTGATTTTGATTTTATGTTTTTTTTTCTTTTTTTAAATAATTATATCTTTTAATAACTGACGTACATGTCCTGATACGAAGTCGACGAGGTATTCGGGATCCATATGACACCCGACTAATCCTTGGCGACTATGGACCCACCCGAAAGTCGACCCATGGTCAGGATATCGCCACATGTTCACCCCATGAATCAAACCCGGATAGACGGGGATGTTATTCATTGTTCATCCTAAGAATGATACCGACCACTGGCCTACTAATGTGTTGATAAAATAATTATATTTTTTAAAATATTTTTGTGTTATTTCAAAAAAAATTGTATTATATTTAATCCTATAAGTTGCATAAATTAATATGAGAATTTTACTATTTTATAGATTATATATAAAGTTATAAAACAAATGTATGGACATCATTGTGAAATGATGTATTTTATGTTAAAGTGATCAGATATTTATGCTAACACTTAAAAAGTGTGCTTATTTGTAATGGATATTTAAATTGAGGGACCACTTGTTAGCAATATAAAACTCATTGATATAATTTAATTAAAACACCAACAAAAAATATGTCTTTCGGTGTTGTAGCGGATTGGTTATCGTCAGAAGGTTCATAGCGTCCTAACCGAGTTCGAGCATTCCAGTGTGCATGCCTGGGGACATTTAAGTAGGGTCATATTTAGCCTTCAAAATTGTCGGGGATTAGTCTGACTTTGACCCGGACACCCTTCAAAAAAAAATTATAACAAAAGAGAACTAATGTAAGAGATAAAGTTGCATAATGACTAGCAAAACAAAAAAAAAAAGGCATGAACAAATGATGATGATGGTGGATGGTAATGTTAATCCCAACAATATATATTTGGTTAAAATAGTATAATAATGTAATTTATTAAGTTATTGTCAAAAGTAAAGAGTAAAATGCAACAAAAATAATTAATTTTAAGGTAATTCTTATTTTAAGGAACCAATTTTCAAGATATTTGTCTTCTAATGTTGTGGCGGATTGGTTAACACTCGGGGGTTCATAGCGCTCTAACCGAGTTCGAGCTTTTCCGTGCACATGCTTGTAGACATTTAAATGATGTCATGTTTAGCCCCCAAAATTATCGGGAATTAATCGAGCTTTGGCCCGGACACCCTTCCCAAAAAAACTTTCAAGACATTTATTTTATTGTCTAAGCCAAGCTTTATAAATATTTTAGTCTTGATAATTCCATAACTTTATAAATATAGTAGTAACTTGTTTCTTACCAAATTTGGTCTCACCCTCTCCTACCTACCCACCATCACTTTCATCACTTGCTAAGCATCGACATTGGTTACACAAGGCCAACTCGCCAAGTATAACACCTAACTCTTTACAATCGTCATCCTTTTTCCACTGCATACATAAATTCATATTATTAGATCCACGAAATAAGTCGTTTATAAGTTGGAAATTTATGAGCTCCGACCTTCATCTAAGATTTGACAATTCCCAAACCAAGTTCTTAATTGGTTATCAAAGCTTCATTTACAAACAAAATCATCACCAGACAAATTGCTTCAACTATCAAATTCGCAATTGCCGGTATTAGGAGTTTGCAGCAAATTTGTGACAATTTGACTTTTCATTACCAACTCTATGGATTTTCTATTGAATGCCGTCATCAACCTTTAATTATTTTTACCATGTCCGATCCTACCAATGAATCAAACAACCTTTCATATGAAGCACAAGAACTACACCAGAAAAAAGAACATAAACAAATAACTTATAGATACCGCGTCGATGGCGTAAGAATGGTGGTGGCGTAAAAAAGGTAAAGAAGTCAATTTGACGATGGAAAAAAGAAACACCGATAAAAAAAGAAATATTCCAGACATTCACCTAAAAACAACCAATATGGCTTAGCAGGTACGTCAAACGGTTAAATATTATAAAGTATAATAAAAAAATTGATGTTTGCTTTAATTACTATATCGTTACATTTGTAAGGAAAAAAAAATTGGTTTATGTTAGTTATGTAGATAGTTTTGGCTAATTAAAACAAAGAGGCAAGTTGTTGAAGTGGCAAAGTGTTTTAATTTATAAAAGTTACATTTTACCCCCTTAAACTTATATATTTATTTACGTTATACATTTTAGTTTTTTATATTTCATTTTATATTTTGTCATGTTAACACATATAGTCATACATTGAATAAAATATGTTAAAAAATACGTTTTAAGTTTAACAAATTAAACCATTATAATCGTATCGTCGATATCTTCGAAATGAGCTTACTATTGAATATTTTTTGATCGAATTATTTTATTATATACCATATACTCTACGATTATATATGTATTTTTAACGTAACATATAATCGTATATTAAGTAAAATACGTTAAAAAAAAACTTTCGATACGTGCACCTACATCATAAGTCGCAGCAACGCGCCACAATCCAAAATAGTCAAAATTAGGGTAAGTGGTAAACCGCCAGGGTATTTTCGTATGTACATTTTTCAGATACGATTCTTTAGAACCTTCAATGTACATATAGTAGTATCTTCGATTTCTAATAAAATGTCAAAATCACATGCTAGCTTTCGAGATTAGGTCTCAAGCAACCATGGCAGCCAATAAAAGTAAAACGGCGATTTAGATTGAATCAGGCACATCACAATGCTTTGGAAGTTTGTGGCAAGTTTTCCCCCAGCAGTTGCTATGATTCTTGTTCATGACGATGCTCTATAAAAAAAAAGGTATTTCTAGATTTTTGTTTCCATCTTATTTCCTTTCACTGTCAATTCAAGCATCATATGTTGTTCTTTTTGATTTCCCTATAGAGGAGGAGATCATGCTTATGTGGATTTGTTATGCATAGCATAGGTTTGCTTAGTGACAATGTACATGAACTTGATGACTAGGTATTGGTGCAGAAAAACCTATCTTTTTATAATTTTCTTGATACTGCTGGTTTGAAGGCCCTATATAATGCCCAATGTTCACTATGTTATGGTGTCAAAAGGGAGATTATAATACTTGAAGGGTTGAAGGGTCAGGTTCACGTGACACCAAGCTGTTTCCGTAAGACCGACATGAAACTTCATAGCAAAACACTATTGAAGATAAAAAAGTTCGAACCTTCATAGTGGAAACATTGTAAATGTTACATTCACGGTGTTTTTCACTGTGAAGGTTTGGTTTTGTTTACCTTCACAGCATTTTCACTGTGTTTGGATTTTTTTTTACCTTCACAGTGTTTTTTTGTGAAGGTTTGGATTTTTTTCACCTTGACAGTGTTTGTCACTATGAATATTCGATTTTTTTATTTACCTTCACATAGTTTTGCTGTTAAGTTTCATGTGTAAAGTTTTGGTCACACCGGTTTCATGGAAACAACCTGGTCTCACGTGAACCCAAGTCAATACTTGAAATGGCAAAATAATAAAGTTAAGGCAACTGTTATGATACTTGTGTGCCTCATATAACCGAACCAAAAGGAGTGTATCTACCAACCAAGACAACTTCTGTTCTGCAACCAAGTCATGGCTAACAATATCCTCTGGCTAGAATCTTAGCAAAAACATGTGCCAATGATACCATAATTATTGTTGTTGTTGCCTATTGAACACTATGGACTTTAACACCAAAACCTTGCCTAGACCCTACCACTGTACCACCATTACTTGAGACTTGAGTTTCATTAATTATGATTTTTTACCATACTTGATAAGAAATTTAGTGAAAATAAAGTGTTAACTGAGGAATTTTTGAACCCTTCACTTCCTTGTTAAGTGACTGAGATGGTAACACCGTAACATTGAATCTTAGCTGAAGGATGGCCGCATAGTTCCATAGATACCAGAATGCTGATCCCTGATTCATTGAAATCATGTTTTAGTAATCATAGACCATGCACATAAATAAGCCTTTGGTTTGACATGCATATGCTTTGGTGAGATACCCCCTGATAGAATAATATAAACTATCTATCATATGGTGTTAGGAATCTTCCAAAACTAATAAGATTCCTTTTCCAGCACCAAATGCCCAGTTAGGCATCATAAATTTATCCCTTGACTTGACTCCCATATTTATCAGTTGCTATAGTTTTCTTTTATCTAATCTCCAGCTACTTGCACACATATGATATAGGCCAATAAAACAAAATACACTTGGGCTAGCTTGAATGAACAACAGAACAAGCTACAAGCATACAACATCAAGAGCAATACAAGAGGATCTAACTCTTTGTTTCCCACTCATCTTAACTACTTTGTGAACCTATATACAAAGAGCTGATGAAAAGACCACCATCAAATCCATACCAATCTTCAAATTCTTCCAATAATTTAAAACTTCTACTACAAGCAGCATCCAGACCCAAACTTTATATATGTTTAGTTGTCTTGAACGAAAGAAAAAGGCCACAGGTATGCGAAATGAAGGCGTGAGTCTGAACATTTGTGTTTCCCCAATCCTTTCAGTTTATTAAGGAGTTTTCATCCTAGTTTTTAGAATCTTAGTAACGAACTCCTCCAACTACCGTGTTTTCAACTGTTACCTTCAGGCTTCATCAAAGGGAGATTCATAAATGCATCAAGTTCAAGGTGCTTCTCTGGAGTCTGGTCCAGGAGACTTGCATAATTCACCCTGTTGAATCGAACATAACTTGTCAAAGTTAAAAATAACAATTGATATCACACAAAAGTTTGCAACATTTTTTTTTGGCAGGTTTTCATGTCAAGGTGAACTGTTTGCCTGTTCATCATTACAAATAAATTGATCATATTAATTTTGGTCCACTAGATTACACTATTTTTATCTTTGTTACAAGGTACCTTGGATATTTAAGAGTAGTTAAACAATTTCCTTAAACTATGTGTGATATCAAACTTTGTAATTAAGTACATAAATGATATAAAGAACTATCATCCTCACATGGTTTCCATTTTATTTCAGAAATGGAGGCATAAAGGCATTTATGATGATAGGGCCTGGCATAAACCATTAAAATGCTTGCATATGCAACCTTATCGCATATGTCAGAAAGCCTCTGCAGCTCATCCCTACGCAAGTGATTTTCAATTCTTAGTGCCTCTACTCTAGCCTGTAGCTCTGCACACTCAGCCTGGTGATAAAGGTAAGTACGTAAGTACCAAAATCCAACTTTTACCGAAAGCTTGTTTGTTCTTTCTCCATGGTATTTGTGTGTATTNGTATGTGTTACCTGCTTGCCTAGCTTGATCTGCTCACACCCTTCGTTTCTAATAGGGTATCTTTAGAATACAAACACGACATGGTTATAGTTTTTTTGTTCACCAAATTTATTTATACTAATCTATATATTTAAATGTAGTTATCAACTTTTAGCATTAATCCTTTTATTTTCAACTTTTCACCTATAATTATGTCGTCCACAATGAACACCAAGACCTCTTGATGGAAGAAAGCCAAATACAAATGTCACTCTGAGTCATCTGGAAGGTCTTCCAAACCTAGGAAAACCAAACTGTGGAACTTTCAATAAATATGATTTGCTTGAAAAAAAACTGTGGAACTTGTTATGCTGGATGTAGACCTCTAATCAGGAATTGCATTAAGGAATGCGTTCTTGATGACCCCTGATTCATGCTAACCAGATCAATAATGATTTTGCTATGGAACTAAATGTGGTATCAGTAGTTTTCTGCCACCAACTGGCCATTTAGACGAGCACATAGTTGTTAGGTTTTAGTTAACCAATATACACATTCTTGCAACCAGTAGTTGTCTTGCCGATGGAAAGACTCGACAAATTCCTAGTCTTAGCTCTATATTTGCTAGGCAAACATTTTCCTCATGCTTTGCCTCTTTTTTATCTTGGATGAGCTAGACCTTCAAAAAGATTCCGGGCATGTTATGACTATCCATGTTGAGATACAGGGGTGATGATACTCAGAAAAGTCCTCACTTGTAGATATCATCTGCCTATGCCTTTACTAGACCCATCATAAAAGCCTCGACAAGTACCAATGCAAGTCGTATCACTGTCAACAACATCCTCTTTGGCTGAAACCACGTCTTGTGCCGTTGCGAGGATGCAACTAACAATGATGACCCTTGAGTAGTGCTGCATCATTGTGGTGTTGTAAACATCTCCTTAGAAAGTGTCATGGGCATAAAACAAGCCCCTTACAATGTTCAAGACATGAAGTTTGTCCTGGCATTGTCCCAAAACTTGGGGTAGAACTATGTGGAATACACTTTTCAAGCTCATGATTGAGCTTCATGAAATGTGTAAATGCTAAGAGAGAACGAATGCAATGGAGAAACACAAATCTTCCCCTTAGAGACGGGATAACATGACATGTACTAGTAGAACAATTCACAACTAATACAGGTGATCCAAGGGAAATTTGAAACTTTTTTACATCCATTGAGAAAAAAAAAGTGTTTGTGACACTAAATAAGAAGTAAACCAAACTTTGTTGCATTTTTGATGCAGTTTTTCCAAGTGAATAACCTTGGTGTGTTTAGGTTCCTGAGCTTTGCGAGATTGAAGGGATGGTCACATGTATGCAGCCTTCCCTTCGCGTTTTCCAAGGTCTTTACATGAGTAAAAAATCTAGTTTACTACTCAAAAGAAGTGTTCTCTTTTTATGTTAGATATTCGTACATAATACTTACCAAATTGAAATCCGACATAGATTTTTTTTATTTCCTTTTATCTTGAGATGTTTTTATTCCAATATTGTTCATACGATCCAATGTTATGTACTTGCCAATTTGCATACGCAAAGGAAATGATCTTGTCAAATTTGTAGTTAACAAATGGCTTGATGCTCTGAATCTAGAGACAGGCCATCTCTTTAGGGGAGGATGTAATATTTTTATGTGAATAACTTTCAGATACAAATATAGTATGTTACGGAAACGGTCTTTGGATTCTGTAATTGTATTCTTCAATAGTCTTTCGAAGTAACCTCTTTAAAGCAATTGCAAATGTTTTGCAGTTGTTTTTCTGAAATGGAAGCATTTTGAAGCCTAAACTGACTCATTATGTACTCTTAGTGTTGACCATGCCTTGAATTCATAGTTGGATCCAATTTTTGCTCGTGGCCCAAATTAGAAGTTGAGGCCCAATAGTGCTTGCCAAGGGCTTTGATTGTCCGGCCCAAAATGTACACCGTTTAAGGGTTTTTTCATTTGTTTTTTTTCTTGTTTGATTTTGAAGTCGTGCGGCTGCGATTTGGAGTGGAGGATTTGAGGTAGTCCTCCTTCCTTCGTTCTTCTCTAGGGTTTCGCATCATTATGCCTTTCCTTATTTAACTTTAATAACCTTGCAAATCTTTTCAAATTTTTTTGTTTGTGGTTATATGAATGTGTCGCTTTTCATGTTTTCTACTATTTTTGCACAAATGGTAAAATCTTGTTTCATTTATTTGTTGATTTAGATATTTACTTTAATTGTGAATTTGTGACTCCAAGTTGTACTCTACCATCATCATTTTATATGTTGTATCGACTTGTAGAGATTCACATCACTTATGTTGTATTGACTTGTAGAGATTCACATCGCCGATCGATCACTCCACATTTATTGATCAATCGACGATCGGAACGAGAGAACAATTGATCTACTTTCAAGAGGCAGGTAGTCCTCCCAAACCCTAAGGATCTGTATGGTTTGCAAGAATGGAATGGATTTGGGGAGGTTTGGATTTCAAATCCATTCCAATCCCTTGTTTGGTTTGCAGGATTGTCCAGATTTGAAATCCCTCAAACATAGGATTTTGAAACCCCAAGGGGTTGGCTAGGATTTCAAGGGATTTTATAGAATTTGTATATAATAATGTTTTAAAATATATTAAAAACATATGTTTTGTAATAATCTGTTAAATATAAGCTAATTTAATTATTTTTATAGTTTTTTATATATATTTTAACGATTTTTTCTTTTATATATAATGGAATCCAAATCCGTTCCAAATCCTAAAAACCAAACACACAAAAAGGATTCCGAATCCTCCCAAATTCAAATCCCTATTTGAAATTCAATTCATTTTGTTCAATTCGTACAAACCAAATGGACCCTAAAGGGGAGTTTGATTTGACTAATGGTTTTGAGGGATTTGGATTTCGTTGAAGGGTTTGGAATGGAGGGCTTTGGAATATTTGGTGTGCTTGGTTTGTTGGATTTGGATTTTGGAATGGAATTGAATTCCAATATTTATAATAAAAATTATAAAAAATTGTAAATAATTAAATTACCTTTTTATTAATGAATTATTACAAAACAAATGTTTTTAACATATTTAAAACCATTATTAAATGCAAATCCTGTGAAATACCAACCAAGCCCATGGGGTTTCAAAATCCTATGTTTGATTGAAATCCTAGGAAGTCCTTCAAACCAAACATGGGATTGGAATGAAATTTAATTCCAAATCCAGTTCAATCCCTCAAACCAAACGGAACCTATAAGGGTCCGTTTGGGTTGCAGGAATGGAATGGATTTGGGGGGACTTGGATTTCAGATTCATTCCAATCCCATGTTTGGTTTGCAAGATTGCCCAGATTTGGAAGGTTTTCAAGGGATTTCGTAGGATTTGTCTATAATAATGTTTTAAATATGTTAAAAACATTTGTTTTCTAATAACCAGTTAAATAAAAGGTAATTTATTTATTCTTAATGATTTTTTTATATAAATAATGGAATTCAATTTCATTCCAAATCCTACACACCAAAGGTTCCAAATCCTTCCAAAGCCCTCAAATCATTCCATCAAACCAAACACCCCCTAAGGGTTCTAATGTCACCTTATACGCTGACAAATCTTTTGAATGAGTTAGTACCTAAGTGTCCTTAGGCAACCCATATTCCTCATAATGAACCACCTCAACCGCTCTTAGTTGCATAATGAGTCAAGGTGGATGGAAGTGTTGGAATTGGTGTATTGCCTCTCAGCCTAACCAGGGTACATGAGACATAGGGTGAATAGTAGCAAAAGGTGGTAGCCACCGATTTTCTTAGTTATCTCATAAGGCCTAAATAAAATAAGGGTAACCGCTCATTCCTCTAACAACCCTATATGCGATCTCTCCTAACGAGCCAATAATAATTCCTACCTCCACATTACCCCCTTTTTGCCAATGCTTCTTGCCACCAATGGTGTCTGCCGAAATATTGTGGTTTTGGGTTTTAGTGATTTTTCGCAAAAGTTAATCCGTTGAAGCAAACTTTTATCCCTTTGGGCAAGCTAGGCGAACATTGTGGATCTCACCACCTTGATCTTGATACCCAATATTATCTATGTTTTCTACTTTTTTTTTGCCACCACCGGTCCAATAAAAGATTTTTGTTCGGTTTTAATGATAGTCAACGCTTTATTGACTTTGATGGATGGTGAAAACGGAAGAGAACAAACCGACCTACTTTCAGGAGGCTGTTGTTTTTCCTAAACTCTAGAATAGCTAAAGAATACTCTCAAATGGTTTTTGCATAAGAAACTTAATTTGCTTAATCTTTATATTAATAAGGATTAAAGCTCCTCCTCCCCCACCGTATTATTAAACTTCAGATTTTCTCCTAGAATAAACCTTAAGTAATTCCCAGAATTGGTATTCTCCCAAGACAGGATTTGGGAAGAAATGTTGGTGCTTAAAGAAGGTGATGTCCATGGAGAATATTCCGGATGGAGGATAACACTTGTACCCTTTTTTTGTAAATCAATATCCAAGGACAAGATATTTGAGGGATTTGGGTTTGAGTTTGTTTCAGTTTGGGTATGGATGAGTGTTATGCAACCAAAGAGTTTCAGAGATAGATCCAATTAGAAGGCCTTGACCTGAGGAAATGTCTGAATAAGGGATCGGTTAGGTGTTTGAAACTGTTAGACTCTACTAGGCATAAGATTCATGCGTACGTAGCTGTAAGTAATGCTCTCCCCCCATACTGTTTAGGCACATGAGATGAAAACAAAGTGGATCTACAATACTCAGGTAGATGTCTACATATTCTTTTTGCTACCCCAGTTTGTTGATGGGTATCAACACAAGAACTAACATGAATGACTCCTTGATCAAAGAGAAGAGGATCAAGAATGGAGTTGAAATATTCTTTTCATTGTCTGTTTTGAGGGCTTGAATTTTCTTTTGGAATTGAGTTTGAAGTATGGGGTGGAAAATTTTTAATGTACTCGCGGTTTCAAAAATTTCTTTCATGAGGAAGGTCAAGTTGGTTCTAGGATGATGTCTATTTAGGATACAAATACCGAGCGTCGCTATTATTTATCGCTCTTGATAGTCCCCAAATATCATCGTGTATTATGACCAAAGATTAGGAAGGAATATAGGGAAGACCGATGTAAACTCTATTGCATATCCTTTGCAAGTTGACACACTTCAGAATAATAAAATTTTGACCTTTTTATAATAGGACGAGGAACCAGTTTTTCAAGATAGACAAAATTTGGACTTTATTGGGGCATAGATTTTGAAACGGGAACACAACCTGAAGTTTGAACTCCGTTGTTCTTAGCACCTTGTTTGAGAAAGTCTATCACCACACATTTCAGAACTGCAAATCACCTCTCCAGAATCCATTGTCTGAAATGCAGATGGTACATTCAGAACTTCTATCAAAGCAAGGTGCTAAGAACAATAGAAGTTCTGAATGTACTATCTGAAACTGCATTAGTGTGTGTTTCTCCTAAGTACACCTGGACATTAGTACCACAATGAAGGGGTCAGGTGAGCAACTAAAGTAACCTAAATGTGATCTTTGGATACCAAAGATCAAAGACATGAGAACTAATCCACATAGTAGAAACTTACCATTTCACAAGATTAACACTCATCCACACTTTTGCAACCTAAGCGCCAATCAAATCTAATGGTGGTTTCCCTTAGCATTAAGTTTGGTTAAGGATAGAAGCAATAGGGACACAGCTGACACAATTAAATTTTTTAGGATCAAGATGATGAAGGTTGATTGTGGAATGTGGATATTGTAGACCATCTCTCTTGTTCTTTATGTATGTAGTAGGAGAAAAAACTAACTAGCTTATTCATTCCCCCTGTGTCATCATTTGTCTCTTGAGAATTTTTGAGTTAATGAAAATTACATATGCACTGTTATTGGGGTCGTATCTATTACAAACCATGGGATTCTTACAAACTTTAGAAACCAATCTCAACCATACATGTAGATGATCAATGGTGTGGATTATTCGGTTCCTAAATTTGCTCTCAATGGTTTGCATTTGATATATATATATATATATACACATATATATACAGGAGGTATGAAAGGAACCTTCTGTCAGAGGCTTGCAGATGGTAATTCTGCACACCTTTACCTTTTTGTCTCCTCCTGTTTGAGTACATGTTATAACATGTAATTTCATTTGTTGTGGCCAATGCAAACAAAAATTGGGACCAATATTCTGAAAACAGCGACAGAATCCTGTAATTTCTTTGCCTTTACCAATACTAATGTGGAGTTAGATCTGTGAAACCCTTTGCTGAAACTGGATCTGTGACAATGCAGCCTAATTCTTCTGCTGCCTCAGAAATAAAGGTGCCACCAGCAATGATGAGAAACGAGGGAATGACGACTGATAGTTTAGCTCAGGTACGGATGAACTTGGTTTTCTCTTTTATAGTTTCTAATGGTACCTTAATGGAAAAATATATTTTATTGATTCCGTTCATTACACCATTTTCATCTGTTCAATCCTCTCCAATTAGAGGGTCCCTCATTTCTTTTCACATCAAGTAAATGGGATTCAATATCACATCCTTGTTTCTTCTGAAACCAGGTTGAGACCTAGAAAAATGAACGTATTAAATGAGCAAAATGAATTGGGTTAAACTTCAGCCTTGTGACAGTTTGGTGTATGATATTTCAATTCTTGATATTAAGCAACTGAAAACAATGGTCTTCCATAATCAGGTGACGGTCTTTGAATTGTTTGATATGATGACAATGAATCAACGAGTTGATGTAACATATTATGTGGTTGTTCAACGGTCTTGAATATTAGTGACATATAAAAGCTATGTACAAATTATATTGCACAAGGAACATCAAAACATAGAGATAAAGAAAGTAAACATGGAAAAGAGTTAAATAGTACTCCCCAAGTATTGATATGTTTATCTATTTCGTTAACATATATTAATATACATTTTATGCATGTTAATATATGTTTTACTTTAACTTGGTACAAGACTACAAGCTAACATGTATCAGATACAATCAAGTAATGTATTTTAATTTGGTTAAAACATAAACTTAAAGGATCATGGATCATGTTAATTAAAATAAATACCCAAGTGTTTGGGCTTCGAGTATAAGTAAATGTAGTGACCCACTACATTATCTTGCAGCCATCATCATCGTCTTCTTTATTTTTCTGTTGGCCTACGCCATCTTCTCCATAGATTGCTCCTTCCGGTCCGTCTAAATCAAAATACCCAATATTTCCTACCAAAAAGCAGGAGAGGTAGGATGTATGCAGATCTTTCCTCTATCCCAAGGGGCCGAGAGGCTGCTTCCGTGAAGACCCTTGGCTTGCGAAAAAGTTCTATACAGTACACTTATACTCTATCATTAGATTTTTAAAAATGTCAATATAGTAATAGGACTAGTTTTCTTAATTGGTTATGCAATTCATTTTAGGATAGGCAAGAAAAGTACGCTTTGTGACTATATTGCCCATATCAGTGAAAAAATATTCGAGAAATTACACATAGGTTCTATATTAGCATTAGTTCTAAAAACCCCCGTATTGCTTTCCGTTCACATTTTTAAGTTACAGTTCATGGCTTAAAATTTCTTCATTAATTGAAGCACAATATACTAAATTTTGGAAGTTCAGTTCACTGAACCGGTTTTAGCCCCCAAACTTTCAGTCATAAAACAATTGTTTATGTCCAATCCCCGTTATCATAGGAAGAAATAAAAAAAATGCATCGCGTGCTGCTTAGTTTAAGAATAGGCCATTCTGCTATTTGAACATTTATATCAGTAAGTGCTGGGTTCTATATTTCTCATGGTTTGCAAGTTGTACAGGATATCTTACAGGTCCTTAGTACGAGTCCCATTGTGTATTGCCTAGTGAATTACAAGGCGTGTAGGTGACAAATATTTCACCCTTGGGATATGATTTGTGGGTCTTCTAGAATATATTTGAACATTAATGGAACATGCATAATATGAAATCAATGTCGTGTATACTGATGTTTCTCCATTGTATTAGATATCGAATTGAGATTAACCAAAAGAAAACATCCACGCTTATTATCAATTCTCCACAGGTTGCACGAGCACTGAGGAGAGACATGAGGAGGCAGTCTAATAGAGAGTCAGCTAGACGGTCAAGATTGTGTTGGCAGGTAACACATACTTTGTTTAATATAATTGTAACCTCATAAGATCCAACTACCAACTTAACTACCCTTTCTTTTCCTAGAGAAAGAACAAATAAGTTTTTGATAGATGTGGTATTTTGGTGCTAAACTTATGTACTTAACTTTATCAGCAGGCCGTGTGTGCTGAGTGTGCAGAGGTGCACGCTAGATTAGAGGCTTTGCGAATCGAGAATCAGTTGCTCAAACAATCTCTGCAGAGGTTGTACGAGGAATGGGACAAGATTGTCTATTCCAACATCTTAATGAAGGTTTGTGCCTATAATAACTCCATATCTGAAAATTAAATGGAAACTATGTGAGAATCAATTTCAATGATGGTCCTTTCTAGTATATATGTAGTTAATTGCAATGTTTGACTTATGTATGATTTAAGGAAATTGCTTGACTACTCTTAAATATGCACGACGCATTTAACAACGATAAAATAGAGTAATCTTGTGGACCAAAATTAGTATAATCAATTTATTCATAATGATGATAAGGCTGCGTTTGGTACATGGACGGGACAAAACTTCATAGTGCTTGCGCTTCCAAACCAAATAAAATATAATTTCTCCTTTGTATGAATCGGGTTTTTTCAAACTACTATCAATTATATCTAATTTTTCGTTCAAACTTGCTACTCTTATACATGTATGTATTTATGTCTATGAAAATTGTGTAAAAATGTTTATAATTAAATTGTATACTTTATTTTGTGATATAGGAAATCATCAAATAACTTTTGAGGGAGAACTTGTCTAGTTTTGTCCTGGTCGTACCAAACACCAGATAGACACTTGTCCAGTCATGTCCAATCATATCTGCATACCAAACGCTACCTACACAAACAAATAGTTGATTTTAACGTGAAAACTTTTTAGAAAAAGGATGTTGCAATCTTTTGTGCAAATATGAGTAGCTATTTTTAATTTTGATAATTTTATGTTTTTCTTTCCAACAGGGTGAATTAAGCAAGCTTGTTGGACAGGAGAAGCTGCCTGAACTGGATGTATTTCTTCGAACTCCCTTCACACAAGGCTGAAGGTAACGGTTATGGTAGTTGGAGGAGTTGGTTACTAAGATTCTAAAATTAGGACTGAAACTCCTTGAATAAGCTAAAATGATCGTGGAAACCCAAATGCACACCTTCATTTCGCACCTTTTCTTATGTTTATTACAGTTGGACATAAAAAGTCCAGTCTGAATGGTGGTTATCGTTGAAGTTTATATATTATCGGGCGATATTTGAAAGATGCTATGTGTTGCCCATTGGTGCCCTGAATCTTAAATTGCCTCATCAGTTCTGTATTGGTCTTAGGGTCGCTTACCTTGGTAAGCGCTTACCGGTTCAATTACCTTGAGTAAACATAACAAATACCAAAAATCTTACCAGGTAAAGGGGGAAGGCAAGGATCATGAGTCTTATCTGGTAAACGTTTACCATTAATCTATTTTGATGGCAAAAATCGTTGCCAGTAACGTGAGAGTAGCGACTCTTATCAGTAAGCGCTTACTCGGTTAGCGTTTGGTAAGCGGTCCTTGATGTTGTAGCTAGTTTATTCAAGCTTGCATTTTGTTGAATTGGCCTATATTATATGCCTTCAAGTAGATGGAAATTAGAGTATACTGTATGCCATATTATGCACCACGACAAGATTGTGAGTTTATGGCTCTGTTAGGAGCACCCAAAGGACAACAACGTCGATTTGGACAAAATATACATTTTTCCAAGCGAAAACAATGTTTCGAGCAAGGTGCAAGGCTATGCCTTGCGCCGTGTTTTCTAGCCCAGTATTATTGTTTTGGGGGTCAAATCGATATCTTTCGAGTTTCAGGATATTTCTTTTAGATTACTTCGGGAGTTTAGGATTTAAAATTTTCTAGCCCAATATTATTGTTTTGATTTTTATTAGATTGCTTGGTCAATGCATTGAGTTATTTTATAATTTTCTTTGGTATTTTGTTGGAAATTCTTTGGAATAAACGAATTATGAAACCACTGTGAATATGCATCATGTAAACAGCCAATGAATTTTTAATGTCAATGGGCAAATTTATGATATTCGGAAGAGGAATTCATAGATAGGGTCTTGAAGAAAAAATGAAAATGACGAATTTACCCTTCTTAACTAATGTTTTTTAAACAGTGTTATTAATGGAGATCTTATGTGATAAAAAATTCTTTTGAGGGACCTTAACTGTTAATTTTTATAAATTACAGGGACCAAATCTGTCTTTAACTCCAAAATAGTTTAGAAGTAATCTTCTCTTTTTCCACATCAATTTTATAATTTCAAATATTTTATCTTCTCTTTCGTCCTGTTCTCGAGATTTTTAAAGGAAGGAAAGAAAAAATGATTTCAAATGTTTTATATTTACTCAAGGAAATTTTTGTTATGTGTTTTTTTTGATATTTTAATAATAGTCATTGTTCAAAAGTGAAGTTGTAATTATTAAATTAATTCAGAAGTAAACAAACTCTTAGTATCAAATGGTAAATAAGGTAAGTTTAACATTGGTGTAACCATAAATCTAATATTGAAATAGTGTAAATGAGTAGTAAACTCTATCATTGTTAAACTTTGGCCTTGTGTATCGCCTCGTGGGGTTGGACGGTTTAAGGGGTGGCGGGCTGTTAGGGCCGGGCGGGCTGTAATACAGGCTGCGGGGTGGTTCGACGACTTCCCTTGCGGCAACCACAAGCCGATGAAACCGTCTCTCTCCCTCTCTCACACTTTTTTTTCTTTTTTCTTTTTAATTGAAATATATATATGTATTGGGTATTGGGTTTGGTGGGTTATAATATTTGACAGAGTGAGCTTGTGGGGGCTTATAGTAAGTTTATGGTAAAGCTGATGTAACAGAGTAGGCTTGTAGGTTCGGTGGGTTGCGCTACTGATAGCCTTATGGTTAATAAAGTATGTTTAACATTGAAAAGGTGCAACCATAAGTTCTACAATATACTTAAATCTAACATGTCAAACTTGTAAATGATTCCATATTTCATCCATATCAAGAAAACACAAACCTACAATTGGAAAGCCTAGGCCTATATTCCATCAAAACCTTGGCTTCTTGCTTGAAGATCTAAATGACCAAAAAGTTGTTGGTTAATCATTTTTCATAATTGAAGAACAAGTCAACATCTCTAAAAGAAAAACAACTCAATATCAAAACATATTTACTGAAAACTTTTATTTCACACAAGGTTTTCAATAAAAGAAAACAAAGGTATATTGCATAAGAAATCGAAAACCTACAACAATAGATCAAAGAAACTAACACGAGAAGCCAAATAAATTTAACATTGATAGCCAAATTTGAAATCTACAACAAACAGGTAGATGATAGCTTTATTCAACCGACTTCTTTTAATCATTTTAAAAAGAAAAAATAACAATGAATAATTTATAAAATGGGCAATGATGAATCTAAGTCGAAAAAAAAACTTAGGGGCTATTTACCAACAACAACGTGTAAGCGCTGTCTGGAATAAGAGGTCTGACTAAAGTAAGCGGCTTTGTCTGAAATAAGTGATGTCTGAAAAACGGCCGTTTATCAAATATTCTGGATTTGGTGCTGACTGGAAAAAAATGACCATTATAACCCTATATATAGTGAAGCCAAAAATCCCAATGATGCCTTGGTGCTCATACTAGTTTTTGTTGAACGAAAGCCATGGAACAAAAAGAAAATCATAATGAACTCTCAAATAACATACCAAATGCAAAGTCGGTTAGAATTTCATTGTTTATATAACCTTAGAAATTTTATCCAGTAGATTTTTCAACTTGAATTCCAAAAACCTTTCAAAATTCAGTCAATAGAGTAAAATATGTGTTACAACATGTATATCATTGAACTACACAAACAAAATCGTACATGAAATTGACAAAATTCGAGCAACAGCAACCAAGAGATGAAATCGACCGTTTGAAGGTGAAGTCTATATGCAGAGAAATTAGGGTAGATAACAAGTTGCTTGAAATGATTACCAGAAGACAATATAAACAGGAAATGATGAGGATTAAATAAGAAAAAAATCAAGGAGAAGATACTCTGACCATGATAAGCATGGGTTTTGCTGCCGACCAAGGAAAAGCTAGAAAGAGGAACGATCAGAGATGCTTATTGGAAAAATTGATAAGTAAACAACTTGCCTCTTAACGGAGTAAGAGTGTCTTTTTGGATAAGAGCTAATAAGAGGCAGGCAGGTAAATAGCTCCTTAGTTGCAAAAGCGAACATGGCCTATACGAGTGACGGCGGCAGATACAAACAATGACAATAGTTAGGGATGGGAGGATTTGCGTATACGACTAAGAGGGCGACGATGTTTGGGACGATGAATTATGGTTTTATCATTTAACGGTGTTATTTTTAATCTTAAAGTTTATTTACTAAACACGTCACGGTACATTTTTATAGGTCATAAAGATATATTCAACGATTCCAGAATTCCAAAGATATATTTTAAAAAATATGGAAGGATTTCGTTCAAAATAGGAAAAAATATATTAGGGTTTGGTCGACTTTTCCTATAAATGATGCACGCCCCCACCACCTACTGGACGCCCCCCACCTCACCATTTCTTCTTCCCCGCCGGGGGCCAAATCCCTCCGGTGAACCACCAAACAATTCCCTCCGCCTGAGGTGGTGGCGGTGATGGTGGTGTTCGCCGGAGGGGGAGGTGGTGGCGGTGATCTTCGTCTGTTAGTTGCATAAAATATATACCGTTTTGTGGTAAGTTTTCGCCAGCATTTTTTCTAGATTTATGTTTCCATCTTATTTCTGTTTAGTGTTGATTCAATTATCATATGTTGTTTCTGGATTTCCCTAAATTCATATGAACACATTTTCAGTCATGGACTCGAAGAATTCCCCACAATATCTAGTGATACTTTTGCATGAACTGAATAAATGATATAGTTGATGTATTATTAGGTATTAGGTGCAGAAAAGCCTATGTATTTGTAGTTTCTTGTTTGTAGTTATACACTGATAATGGTTTGAAGGGTCTATATAATAACCAAGATGCTAGCTATATGTTCCACTATTTTATGGTCAACAGGGAGATTATAATTCATGAACATGGTAAAAACTAAGACTCTTATTTTTACTCTCCTAATCAGTTTGAACTACAATAGAAGAGCTTTTGTGTCCCTTGTATAACTGAGCCAAAAGGAGCATGTTTACCAACCAAGACAGCTTCTGTAACCTAATCATGTGGCCATACATTCCAATCGTATTGCGTAGTTGCTGAACCTTAGCTGAATTGCTTAAAATCTAGGAAAAACAAGGGCCGTTGTGGGTTTTCAATTCGCGTACCATTATCCATGCCTAAATTCATATGAAAAACAAGGGTCGGTCATACCACATCTACTGTCGTCGTTTCAGATTGAACCCTAGTGACCGTAACACCAGAAATCCAAAATGTTGCCTGCACCATAGTGGTGTAATCCATTCTTTCTGATTTTGATTTTCATTAATTCTGATTTGTTACCATACTTGATAAAAAGAATTAGTAAAAATAAGGTTTTAACCAACTAATTGCTCAAAGGTTATATTTTTTTAACCGTTGACTTGATTGTTAAGTGACCGAGATGGTAACCGTGAATCTTAGCTGATCCCATTGAAACCAGAGTGCTGATCCCTGATTCATTTAATCATGTCTTGTTAATCATAGACAATGCACAAAAACAAGCCTTCGGCATGCATACTTTCAGGAGCTCAATAATTGAAGTTTTACAAATTTGCACCCAACGCTTTGGTGTGATCCCCACTCCCGATAGCGTACGCCGTACTGTATATACGAATCTTCTAAAAGTGTTAAGATTCCTTATCCAGCACTAAAATGCCTAGTTTAGGCATTATGAATTTACCCTTTAACTTGACTAGTATATTTCTCGGTTGCTACAGTTTTCTCTAATCTAATCTTTAGCTACTTGCACACATATAATATAGGCTGAGTTAACAAAATCCTAGGAATTCTTCCAATAGTGTAAAACTTATACTACAAGCAGCATTTGAGTTTCCACAATCATTTGAGTTTATTCAAGGGGTTTCCATCCTAATTTTAGAATCTTAGTAACAAGCTCCCAACTACCATATTTTCAACTGTTATCTTCATGCCTCATCAAAGCAAGGTTCAAGAAATGCATCAAGTTCTTGAAGAAATGCATAATCCAACGCTGTTGGAGAGAACATAAATTGCCAAAAATTAAGAAATGACCATTGTGTTAAAGTTAACTATTTGCTTGTTCCTCATCATTACAAATAAATTGATATTATTAATTTTTGGTGCACAAGATTACTCTATTTTATCTTTGTTACAAGTATCTTGGGATATCTAAGAGTAGTCAAACAATTTTCTTGATGACGTTTATGTGAAGTCAAACTTTGCAATTAAGTACATGAATAATATAAATTACTATCGTTCTCACACTGTCTCCGTTTTATCTCTTATATCAGAAATGAAGATACAAAGGCACAAATGGCGATAAGGACGGACATAAATCTTCAATAAAATGTTTGTATATGCAACCTTATCCCATTCCTCATACAACCTCTGCGGCTCTTCTCTAAGCAAGCGATTCTTATATCTTAGCGCCTCTACTCTGGCATGTAGCTCTGCACACTCAGCCGGGTGATAAAGGTAAGTACATAAATGAACTACCAAAATCCAGCTAAGTATGTGTTACCTGATTATGCAATCTTGATCTACTCACACCCTTCATTCCTAGTAGAGCACCCTTTTAATATAAACATGAGAGGGGTTATAGTTTTCTGATCAGTGAACATTTTTATCTATAGTACTGTATATAGTTTAATGTAGTTATGAATTTCTCACAATGAGGGAATTATCCTAGTCAAGCTTCTTGATTTAAAAAAGCTAACCCATTTGACATTTCAACTCTTTATTCCTAGGATGAGGTGGTAGTACATAAGGTATTGACCATGGAAGTAACCTATAAAATAATCTACGGAATAATGAATTAGTTAGCCATGGCCCACTAGTCTTCCTCAAGTTGGAACGAAAATACCAACCAAGAACTTTCACATAAGAAGCTTAATTTGCCCAACCCTTTTATCAATAAGGGGTAACCAGTCAAACGGAAAATAATACTAAATTGCCCTTTTTAAGTAATTTATACGGGCCTACACCTAAGCATGCACTAATATTCTTCACCTTCAAATAAGCTTTGCCCTTTAAGGTGGAATTTTGGTGCCCTAAGGGTTCCAATGTTGCATCATATGCTGACAATTCTTTTGAATGAGTTAGGACCTCTGTTTTCCATTATTAGTCAAGGTGGATGGAAATGTTGAACTGGTGTAGGATCTCTTGGCCAGTTGGCCTAACCAGGATACATGAGGCAGAGGGTGAATATTAACAATGTCTCAGGCTTGTGTACCAACCAGAGATCAGAGATGACAAGGTGCGGGTCACCCAAGCCTGTTTTCAATAAGCATAAAAAGATCATGGGCTTTTTGGGGATGGGCATTGTGTTTTTTGTGCATCTCTAATATCAGCATATCAAATTAGTACCTTCAGTAAGTTTCAGTAGGTAAGAAAGGAACCTGTAATTCTGCACACCTCCACCTTTTTGCCGCCCCCTGTTTGAGTAGATGTTATAAACTGTACTTTCATTTCTTTTTGGCCAATGCAAAGAACAACAATTTGGGACCAGTGTTTTGCCACCAGTGGCTAAGAATCCTGTGATATAGTTGCCTTTTACAAATATTAGTTTGGAGATAGTTGTGTGAATCCATCTGATAAAAGTGGATCTGTGACAATGCAGCCAAATCCCTTTGCTGCCTCAAAAACAGTGGTGCCACCACCACCACCAATGGTAAGAATGGAGGGAATGATGACGGATAATTCAGTTCAGGTACGAATGAACTTGGCTCTTTTTGCTAGTTTCTAATAACCTTTATTTTAAAATACATTTTAATGGTTTCTCCTTCATTAAGCCATTTTTCTCTCTATTCTACCTTCTCCAATTTGATGGTCCCTCATTTCTTCTGAACCAAGTAAATGAGTATCAATATCAGTATATCACATCATAGTTTCTTCTGTAACCAGGTTAATGGGACCTACAAAATGAGCATATCAAAGTATCAATTGAGCAAAATGAGTTGGGTTTAATCTTTTACTTAATGCAACACTTGTACATTAGTTTTGGGTTCTGTTCAATTAACGTCTCCAAACTCCTATACAAGTTGCATCGTCATTTTCACATTACTTTTTTTGGTTGCGTTTGTGCATTAGATTATCACTGTAATAATATCTCAATAGTAATAGGACTAGTTCTATAAGTATTTATGTAATTCTTTTTTACGATAAGCAATAAAAGTACAGTTTGCAACTATAATATTCATACGCGCATAATTTTTTTTAGAAGATCATACTGGTGCTATATTAACGTTAATTTTAAAAACAGCCACTTGGGTGCCACATGGCTTTTCCCTTCACAGTTTTCACAGTTCATGGTTAATTTTTCACAGTTCACTAAATCGGTTTCTCACTCCAAAATTCAATGATCAAAAGTTTATTTATGTGCATGCTCCATTATCATAAGAAGAAATAGAAAAATGCATAGCGTGCTGCTTAGTTTTAGAAAAGGTTATTCTGCTTAGTTATGCATAGCATGCTGCTTGTCTTACTGAAAAAAGTCAACTAATGGAATTATCATTTCTCAACAGACTTCAAGACTACTGAGGAGAGAAATAAGGAGTGAATCTGATAGTCAGCCAGAAGGTCAAGAATGTGGAAGCAGGTAATACATACTTGGTTCAATATAACCTCATAGTATCCAGTTGCCAACTTTACTACCCTAGAGAAATAACAAATAAACATTTAATAGAAGCTGTATTTTGGTACTTTGCTTACATACTTACCTTTGTCACCAGGTTGGGTGTGCTGAGTGTGCACAGGTACACGCTAGATTAGAGGCGCTAAGGTATGCGAATCACTCGCTTAGAGAAGCTTTGCAGAGGCTCTATGAGGAATGAGATAAGACTGCATATGCAAACATTTTGATGAAGGTTTGTGCCTATAATATCTCTAATGTCTCAAAATAAAATGAGAGCTATATGATAATCAATGGCCCTTTATATTTTTTTTGTAGTTGATTACAAAGTTTGACTAGGCATATGATTTAAGAAAGTTGTCCGACTACTTTTAAATATCTAAGATACGTTTTAACAATGATGAACCTTAGTAATTTTGTGGGCCAAAAGCCAATATAAACAATTTATCTGTAATGATGATAAAGGAACAAATAGTTAATTTTAACGTGAAAAGTTTCCAAAAAAAGAGAGTTGCAATCTTTTTTGTGATTATCAATGGCTATTTTTAACTTTGGCAAATTACGTTTCCTTCGACAGGGAGAATCATGCAAGTTTCCTGGACTGGAGAAGCTCCCTGAACTTGATGTATTTCTTCGAGCTCGCTTCTGAAGGCTGAAGGTTACAGCCATGGTAGTTGGAGGAGTTAGTTACTAAGATTCTAAAAGTAGGCATAAACCAAAATAAGTATGGAAAGTCAAATGTACACCTTCATGTGGCACCTTTTTCTTTTGTTTATCACAACTAGACATATATAAGAGTTGGGTCTGAATGCTGCTTGTAGTATAAGTATACATTGTTGCAAGGATTGCTCTTAGTTTTGATTAGCTGTTTGTGGTATTGCTCTTAACATTTTGTTGCTTATTGAATTGGACATGCTGTGGGTTTGAATCTTGCTTTTAGCAAGTTTCTTGTTTTTTCAGTCTTCAATTTTGGGTTTTAAAAGATCTTTGGGTGAAAGTAGCAAGGAGGGGTTGAACCCATGAGTGATATGGCCATGACCTCTTCTTTCAAAGACAAACAGTGAACCAACAAATCTGTCATGGTTTAGTAAAAAAACTCTTTGGCTTTTACTTTATAGTAAAATGGTGTCACTGTGACACTGTTTAAAAAAATTGAGTATGCCTTTGGTTTGTTTTCTCAATGTTGCAAATCAGAACATGAAAATGAAGGTGTCTTCCAGTGCTGTGGCGGATTGGTTATCGCTCGAGGGGTTCATAGTGCCCTAACCGAGTTCAAGCCTTCCCGTGTGCATGCCTGGGGACATTTAAGTGGGGCCATGTTTAGCCCCCAAAATTGCCGGGATTAGTCGGGCTTTGGCCCGGACACCCTTCCAAAAAAACATGAAAATGAAGGTTTTATGCAACCCCTGTCACTCAACATGATAGTCCTTTATGCAAAGTTTCACTTTACATATAGTTTAATATAATGAAGTTATTTTGTAAGGAATGATGAAGGCTCAAATAGCTAAGTTTAACATGATAAAACTTTACAAAGAAGGAATGCAGCAATCTTTTCTGATGGTGGTTTTTTGATCACTTGTTCACATATAGGCTTAAAAAGTAGTTGCGAGCTAGCCGAAAAACAAAGATCAAAACGCATATGTAGATGGCATGATTCGAACCCGGGTTGATTTTATATAGCTGTGGTTAAATCTTATTAGCTTTAGAACGTATGATAGTATCTGGCAATTGTGTGAGAATAGGTAAGAAGTGTAAGAAGATTTGGACCCTAGATTACTTCTAACAAGTGTTGATCTAATGATTCAGATTAAGTCCCAAAATAACCCATAAATTAGCTTAGAAAAGAATTCTTAGTTGATCTTTGATTATGATTGATCTAATGGTGGAGATCCCTTCTCACTGTAACTCTTATTCTCACCGGAACTCAACCTAACCTTAACAACTCTCAATTAAGTAATTAAACACAAATTAACCACCATGCAAGTAATATTTGAGCACATATTGTAATTGATTTCAACACTTGTCTTGGCACATCCTCATAAAAACAAACTAGTGGAAAGGGATGAATTCCAAGATTGAAATACATATATAAGAAAAACTAAGCTTATAAAAGCTTGTAAGGTGGCTAAGTGGCTAGCATAATTATCGATAAAAGAAACCCGTACGAACGGGTTTTCTTTTAGGATAGTCCACAAGCAACGTGTCGCCATAGATGTTGGCCGCTTGGTAGCAATCGACCACCATCTCTGTCCTAGTGGTGGGTACTTGTTGGACAAAATAAGCCTGTTGCGGTGTGTATCGACATTGGTGCACCTGCTCTTGAGTTCTAGTACTAACTGGTGCAGCCGATGATGGGTGGTTGGAGTTACGCCCGTCTAGGAGATTAAACGCTTCTGCTCCGATCATCGAAAGCTCAGATTTGGCTTTTGAGTAATATGACATTTTAACTTAGAGAAAAGAAAGTAGTACTTCTTTCTTTGTTGTGTTTGCTTATGGTAAGTATGCATATAACTCATGCCTTTATATATAGAAAGTTAGAAGAGTAAACTTCACTTTTGGTCCTGGACTATGTAAATTTTAACATTTTTCATCCCTAGACTAAGGAAACTCGGAAATCGTCTCTCACCTATGCATTCTCGCTTGGTTTTGGTCCCTCTCACTAACATCGTTTGATTTTAGCCGTTAACGCCATATCACGTGCGTATCACGTGAGGCGCACGTGATATGATGTTAACGGCTAAAATCAAACGGTGTTAGTGAGAGGGACCAAAACCAAGCGAGAATCATAAGTCAGGGACGATTTCCGAGTTTTCTTAGTTTAGGGATGAAAAATGTTAAAATTTACATAGTTAAGGGACTAAAAGTGAAGTTTACTCAAGTTAGAAATATCAAAGACAAGTGTTCATCCTAATTATTCTCTTATTTATACTGGAATAATATTTTTGGTTATTCCCATTTTGATTGGTTTTCTTTTATCTTCATTGTCATTGAACAAAGTTTATGTTGGTTGTTTTTCTTTTAAAAAATATTAAGAGATTGCAAAATGGAGAGGAATAAAAGAATCATAATATAGTGGAAGAGAAGCCGATTTGATGTAAATGACGATCCAAATATAAGAATGGTTCGGATCTAATCCATATCGATATAATTTATTAGAGAAAGTCGTTGAACGTCTATTATTCTATTGAGCGTGTGTTGATTTTATTCTTTTCGATCTTGTAATCAATCATGATTCCTTCTCAATTAGTTTGTAGTTGGATGCGGTCTTTAATTAATTCATACACGAAGTGGAGTCATATAGAAGCTCCTTTGAATTCAAAGGACATAAAAGGCTTCTGTTGTTGCAAGATGTGCGTTTTTTTAGCATTTCTAACTTGTCTAGCCTGCCTCTGTTGATTAGTTAGACTTAGGGATTGTTTGGTTGGTTTTTCATTAAGTCATGCATGGATAAAGTTGTTGATGTAGATTGCGATTTTTTTTTGTTTAGGAAGGTTTTTTCATAGATGGAAGAAATATGTTTTTTAAACTAGGAGGGGACATGTTCCGAAAAACTTGGCTTTCTACATAAAGCTCCCTCTGGAAGCTTATTGAATAAGTCATTTTTTAATTTTTATATCATCAAACCTATATCAAACAATCATTTATAGCAAATCGAATAAGTTGTGAATCTCATTAAGCTCATTAAGCCATTAATAAAGAGGCGTGTAGAAACTTTGCTTCGAACTCTTTTAAATAGTAATATAATGGAGTAAGCTAGAATAGTTGTGATACATGAAGGTAGTATGTTCATGTGGCTAATCTATGTTTAAAAAATGCTTAGATTATGGTGATATTGGCCCCTATGCCCATGAAGGCACCCCCTCTTTGCAACTCATACCCATTTTCTCTCTCTATTTATAACTCCCCGTTACACCGTTATAACTCCCCGTTACACCGTTATAACGGTCCGTTACACCGTTATTTGACTGAAATTAGTCAAATGTTTTTTTTTTGTCGTCTATATAAAAGTCCGTTTTAACGGCTCTTATAACGGTTTTTTGAGGGTATGGGTTGCAAAGAGTGAGAGGAAATGGGTACAAGAATAATGGTGGGGTGCCTTCATGGGCATATGGGCAAATAACTCTAGATTATGTAATAAAATAGATATTTGCTATAACAACTAACCCATGTTTTAAAATTCTGTTATAAGTTCAGACATATGTTTGAACTTTATGTTACATTAATATCACGGTTACGGAATAAGGGTTAAGTTCTGGTGAGACCAAACTGTTTTCGTGAGATCCGTGAGACCAACATATTTTACATGAAACTTCACATCAAAACATTTGTAAAGGTAAAAAGAATTGAACATTCATCATAAAAACATACTAAAAAACACCATCGAAGAAAAAAAATCCAAAAAAGGTAAAAAAACGAAACC
>LUCG01285989.1:0-11265 GCA_001633085.1 Carthamus tinctorius
CAAAATGATCAACTTAACGGAGAAACTAACTTAATCATTAAAGGGAAATCTTGGTCATTACAGGCTATGCCCCATCAGCTGAGCGTCCTTCCAACCCTACTGCCACATCAGTACCAGATCAGCTTTTCCATAAATCCATAATAAGCCATTTGGAACCCTCTCTAATTGATATCCGAACCCTCCCAACCCTCTCACATACACAACAACACACACACACACCACACACAACAAAGGAGCGGTTTAGCGGTGTGGCCACACCGCTGTGCTTCCAACCTGCCGAGCCCGTCGGTGACGTACCGGAGGCCGCTCCAGCCCNAACACCCCCCCCACACACACAACAACGGTTTAGAGCGGTGTGACCACACCGCCATGCCTGCAACCCACCGAGCCCGCCAGTGGCATACCGGAGGCCGCTCCAGCCTGCCAGCCCACCGGCTTCCAACCCACCAAGCGCAGCCCTCCTGGTATGCATAGCCTTATGGTTCTCAGTTTTTTTTTTCCACTTTTGATCCTCTAAATAACTCAAGCTAGAAGGTTATTAATTTTTTTATTAGATCATAGAGCAAGTTACAAGCTATGCTCTGTTCTTTTCCATTCTTATCTATTCTATCATTTAATTTTTCAAAATTTATTTACATTTTATACACTTTATCATATTAATTCATTCTTCAAGCAACCCTGTTATGGATTCCTTCCGACCTACTTCTTTTTCAAGTTTGAATTTGTTCATTTGAAATCTGAGTTCTTCTTAATTAATGATAACTAGGTATTAAGAGCCCCGGTGTTTCACCGGGTTATAAACTGTGATATATTTTATCATAAGTAGTAAGATAGAATAAATAAAAATATTAATTTTAGGATATTTTAACCTGAAACTTTGAAACTTATAAGTTTATTATTTGAGTTATCTGTTTGATGGGTGACGTTATTAGTTGTCTATTTGGTCATCAATATTTGATTATTTATTTATTTGAATTAATAAAAATCATAATAAATAATAATTAAATGTGGTGAATGAATAAAGGTTAACACGGGCACATGAATTTTTTTTGATTAAAGTTATAATAGTTTATAATTAATCAATAAAACAAAATGCATTGATAAAATAAATAAAGTAAGAAGCAAAATCTAAATTACGTAATTTGAAAATACAAAATATAAAGAACAGTTTACTATAATGACCAAATATGTAATTTAATCAAATATTTTTTTAATGAGTTAACCACTTAATTTAACACAGTTGAATGAAGGGGAATGAAAATGAAATAAAAATAAAAACCACAAGGATGAAAAAACAGTTGTTAAAGAGTAGGGCCTAAAATCGTTATAACTTATAAATGTCATATAATAGGGACTAAAATCGTAGTCTTGTAACTTAACCACAATGACAATCTTGTAATTTAACAACAATGACAATCTTGTAATTTAATCGATTTTTAGGGTCACATTTATTTTTTTTCCTCCATATTGTATGGTATAGTAATATTATTTCCTTGTAATTGCAGAGTTATATAATTATTTGATTGGTTTTTTTATTAAAGTTATAATAGTTTATAAGTAATCAACAAAATTTGTTAATAAAATAAATAAAGAAAGTAAAAAAGTAATAAAATGTTAATTATATAATTTTAGAATAAAAAATATAAAGAATGGTCTACTATAAGTAAGAACCAAATATATAATTTAATCAAAAAAAATTTGGATGGGTTAACCAATTATTTTAACAAAGTTGGATGAAGATGAAAATGGAATAAAAATAAAAACCATGGAATGAAAAAAGCAATTGTAAAAGATCAGGGACGAAAATTGTTAAAAATATCAAACTACAAAGACGAAAATCGTAGCTTACTTGTTATTTTATTATTAAAATGGCAAATTCGTAAATAAATCTCAACTTTTAAGGTCAATATCCCTTTTTTCATTACAATGGCAATTTCATAAATAAAGCAATTTTAGGGTCAAACTTGTTTTTTTCCTTGTAAATGTATGGTATGATAATTTTAATTAAAAACATTAAAAAAATATTTTTTGTTTTATAAATTATATATTTAAAAAAAATACTTCAATATCTTTAAAATAAGTTAAAATTTGAATATCTTTATTTTTTTTTGAGTTTATTGGATGTAACTATGTCACACACGTATTGGTAGGGGCTTAACAACTAAGTTAAATTCAATAAATAAAATCATATTGGGTTCATTGAATTGGGTTAGGTTCACATGATGTCAACCCAATATCTACGTTTAAAAAAAATCCAACCTGATTAGATATTGGTTTGTTTCGAGTTAGGTTATTTCTCGTCGGCTTTGTCAAGTTTTTGAAACATAAGGGACAATGCAGTGTAAAGAGTGGTGTTGTAGTTCGGGGGGGGGNGGTAGGTGTCGAACAAGCGCTAGAGAAGAGGGGCGGGCGTTGGTGTTGATCTGAGAAGGGGAGGATCAAATGGCGATGGCAGTGGTTATTAAGTTTACGGTTTTAATAGTTTGTATATGTGCTTTAAAACCAATAAACTATTTTATTTTCTAAAACAAAGAATCAACAAAATGACGAAACACTCTTAGGTGACTTGCATACGAGCCACTCTTCATTAGGATTTAGATGAACGTCAAGATAAGACACCATTAACGAAAACAACTCAATAGATTAAAGACTAGCATAACTTTTGAAGAAAAATGACAATAGCTAGAGTTGTGAAATTGGTGTAATTTACTCAAATTATTTATAAGTTCTAACAAACATGAAATTGGTCTACTATGTTATAAAATATATGAGACACATAAAAGGAAAAACCAAAAAGGGGAGAGCTTTTATTGCCTGATTTTGGCAATAAAATACACCAAGCAAGCCTCCCTCTCACCCTAAACTAAATCTTGTTTCGAATTTGGTTTCTTCTGCATTCAAAATCAGTCAAAAATTTCACATCAGATCAATGCGTTGAACACCATCAGTGAAGTATATACACAATCACCTCAAAAACCCCTTTTCCAATTTCTCTTTTAGGATCTCCTACTCTGCACCCACTTCTCTCAATTGCATCGCTTTTTCGTCCGATTTCGATTCATCCCCATTTGGGCGGAACACCTTCAGGTATGATTAAAACCCTTTTTCGGTCCTTTACTAGGTTATCCATCTGATCTGTTAAGCGAATTGCGTTCCAATTCTCGGATCAATGGGTTCCTCATTTAGGTCTAATTTCGAGCATTTTGTATGATTACAGTAGTCTAAAGTTTGAACATTGTGTTCATTTCGTGTTATCCTCTGGATCATACAGTGGTTGTTTCTGTTTCATGTTTTATTTTTATGTCGGTTTACAAGTATTCTTCATTTTTGTCTAGGAAGTTTGCAAAGTATTAATTTGATTTGTACATCTCCATTGCTAGACTTCCCAGTCAAAGCCCATCAAATTTTGAGTGGGTGTTTATTGTCATTGTTTGGATACATATATAGGGTCCAACTCTGAAAACCTGAATGGGGTTTGTGTTGTCTTAGATCATTTGATTGGCACAAAGAAAGTGCTGATGAGAATAGTATATCTTAGTGTTCAAGTTTGTAATTTTTTGCAATTGTTGTATTACTGAAGTATATCTCAATTGTCAAGAATTTCTTATTTGATTCTTACTTTAATGGTTCCTATAATGTTATGTAGGTTTAGGATTTTCAATTGATGCAGCCTTTTTGAAGTTGTTTCTGCTAAGCCACTACTGGTTATATAGCTTCTGGTGAATGCGAACACCCAGTTACTTCTCTGTCCTAGTGCCTATTTGTTGGTGGGTTATGGTCTGGATGGATATCAGATCGCTATATTGAAAGAGTAGCTGTATCTTGTTAGCCGGCAATGAGTAGGTCTCCTTCATATTTGGCGAGGACAGAATCCAATACGAATGTTGACCCAGAAGCTGTGCAACGTTGGATTGTTGCGTTTTGCATAATTAGGTTCGATCTTGAACAGGGTCAGCTTATCGAAGAGTGTTATCCACCTGGTTGTCTTACCCCCGAAGAGGAACTCGACATTGCTTTCAGTTCATTCCCTGATTCAGTTTCCCAACACCATAACCGCTCAAGCATCCATGACTCCATGTTCTTCTTCAGAATACAAAGGCGAGGGAGTTTTCCAGTAAAGCACATTTCTACGTCTGAGGTGGTTGGCGAACAAGTTTCGTCAGCTGAAAAGGTACCAAAACGGTTGGATTATGGTGAAAAAGGGTGTGACCCTAAGTACTTGTATGGTTATGTATTTAATAGACAGAGGCATGATGAGAGGCTGAAGCGAGGGGGTGAACAGAAATCGGTGGTTATTTTGTCAAATTATCCATATTCTAGTCTGTTTAAACCTCTCTTACAGATCATGGGTCCTTTGTACTTTGACATTGGAAGGAAAGCTCTCGACTGCATTGCTGCTTCTATGTCAACATGGGATGCTCCTTTACCTGGTCAACTTATGGAGCTCCCAATAGGGAATGCTACACTTAAAGTCAACCTCCCACCTGCTCATAGTTTGTCTTTTGATGGCGAGGTGTTGTTTGAAGAGTCTGCCTCCTCCATGGCCCCTCTTCTCCCTACGAATCAGTCGATCCCACATGGTCTTTTTCATGATTCAGACGTTTTTGGAATTTTCCGAGGGCTTTTATTGCAGCTTTGGTTGTTATGGGAATTGTTACTTGTTGGCGAGCCTATTCTAATTATAACGCCAACGCCTCCGCAGTGTTGTGAAGCTGTTGCTAGTCTAGTTAGTTTGGCTGCTCCGCTTTTTGTGAGTGTTGACTTCAGGCCTTATTTCACCATACACGACCCTTACTTTGCCCATTTGAACTCCCTCCGAGAAGGAGATAGTTTTCCTCCCATGCTTTTGGGCGTGACAAATCTGTTTTTCCTGAAAGCTCTTCGTAATATTCCCCACATAATCTCTGTTGGGAGCCCAGCTCCTAATTCAAGCCGACTTGCCTTTGCTTCTCGGGCCTCAACTGGGAGACTTTCGGGCAGGCCTGAAGGTTTTAGTTTTCCACAACTAAACTTGAAGAAGTTTTCTCCTTCGAATTTGTTAAGTGCCGTGAAATCGAGGAGAGATGGCCCTCTTTGTCTTATGACAGAACACAAGGAAGGCATTTGGAGCAGTTACATGCCAATTACTAAACCCGATACGTCTATTCTGAATAGGCTTGTTGATGCAGGACTATCACCAAGGGTTGAGGAGTCGATGTCGGTTGTTAACAATGAGATACTGCGCCGGCATTTCTTGGAGCTTACTACCAACTTCTTAGCTCCATTTGGCCCGTATTTTAGAGTTAATACACCTTGTGTAGGATCATCTCCATTTGTTGATCCTCCTCCTCTACCTGTGTTTGATGCTGATGAATTTCTTGGAAGCTTATCGGCTAGAGGCCCTGGGAAGTTTTTATCAAAGAGGATGAGATCTAACTGGCTAGATCTCTACAGGTAATATTTTTTTTATTTTCCATATATCATGTCTTTTATCTGCTAATTTTATTCTATAGCATACTTGATTCTCCATAAAATTTCTTGGGGTCTGGGAACATCTTATATAAAATGATCAGTAGAATTTGTTCAAATGGATATCGTTGTTCATCTCTTCTCTTTGACAATATTGAGTAGAAGACATGAAAGAAACCATGTCAGTTAGAAGTGCAAGAATAGAACTTGCAAGAGTTTATTGGGTTTTTACCACTAAATTAGCGTGATATTTCTGTTATGGGTATTTCCTAGTTACTAAGGAAAATATATATATGCATTATATAATGTAGACATGAATGCCTGTATGGGAAATTTGAGAAACAAAAACAAGTTTGTAACAAGCACTAAAAAACTGCTGAATTAGTAACATGCATTGTGAAAGCCGTGATAGGAATTTACTTCAAAGAAACATGCCTCACAAGGGCTTTTCCCTTTCAGGAAAAATGATATAGGCATATAGCCTTTATGAAAAGTGGATATAGCCATATAGGTGCGTGCGACCCTGAGTGATAAGTATATTATATGGTAACTACCGATGATGATATGCATGTTTGTTTTTCTCCTACAGGCTACAATATTCACATTTCTTGTGATATGCTTTTTTCTCAATCAGTAACTTCTTACCACCTTTAGCTTATTGGTAGAGAACTTCCATATTGACATTAAGAAGTTTCATGCCCATTCAGGCGATTCATGAAAGGGCACAACTTTAAGCCATGGTTTCAAAGAAAGCGAGCTGTGGCTGAGCAAGAACAAGGTAGATTGTGGAGGCAAGCAAGAATGAATGCTGATATACAAGAATTTATTAACAAGTTATCCGAGTTGGAAATTGTCGAGACATTCAATGCGATTGAAAGGCATCTTCTTGCTGAAATGCAGGCAAGTGTCTTTTTATTTATTTTAAATTTTTTAAAGATGTTATGGTGTTTTCCTCTGGGAATCTGCTAACAATTTGGTATGAATGATATACTCTGTGTCCCCAAAAAGATCCAGCATTGTATTTTACATTTCCTCAAGAAATGTAACATTTCCTTTTTGTGGAAGATGTCAATCCAAATGTACCTCTTTGTCCATCAGTAATCACTACAACAGATTGGCGAGATTGGTTATGGTCCACAAGTCTTTTAAATTTTGTCTTAGGGTTATTTTAGGTATTAATTATCAGTTAAAACAAATTATTGAACTATGTGCTAAGGGCAGGGGTTGCATTTTTTGGGATGGGAGTTTTGGAAGTTTCAATGAAGTTTAATAGTAGAAAAATTCTGGTTAAATGTCTGTCAGCTGGTTTTGTTAGGCGGGCTTCCGGCACTACATAGTACTTACCTTGTTCACAGGAAATTCATGAGGTTCTGAGACCAACATGTGCTTAATTGGATCCAAAGAGAACTTCAAAGAATTCGATATTTATATCTATTCTATATCTCTGTTCAGAGCTGCATACTACTGAAAAAATGGGTTGTTCCTGTGCACAAATGGTCCTCGGCCCTCACTTTGTTAGAGTCGGGAGGGAAGTCTTTTCTCGTGGTCGTTTCCTATCCTTGCATTTTGCGAAGTCTGTTTTTGCGGCTCAAAGCCATGACCTTCCGGCTACTAAGGAGTGAGCTTGCCATTCTGAAGCTGCTTACTACAAAGTTTTTGGAATTATAATAATTAGTGTGACGTAACAATGAAGTTCAATTACTAGAGTCAGACTGGGAATCTGTTATTGAACAACTACGTAGGCTAGTATAAAAGTTGGGCAGAAATTTGAAACACGACTGATAAAACAGAAAGGCCTATTTCTTTCGTAGCACACTGTTCAGAAGGGTGTTGTAGTACAAAAGATTGCAACAAGTGCAAGGCCTATTTCTTTCGTAGCAGCCAAGGATGAGTTTCGATCCATTAGGTTCTTTCATAAAGCCATTTTTAGACCAGATTAATTGAGATAGGTTAATAATGAGAAACCATAATAACTTACATGGAGATTAATCTATTCTTGTAGGACTAAAGGTTGTGGAATTGAAATTACATATCACTCAGATAGTAGTGGATGAAAGTTAATGTGCAGTAATGAACAGAGACAAGAAACAGGATCTCTAGCAAGCTATATTTTCTTTCTTTTCATTTTTGTGGATACCCTCCGTCAATGCTTTAAACGCTTCAGACTAATAGCATTCTTCTGTTAGGGATGTTAAATCTTGTATAATCATTTCCACTGTTAAGCATTAAATATGCTCAAGATGATTTTAAATTTTGTTGTTTGTTGTACTCTATGTATGACATATTAATAACAGATAATGGTATGTTAATGATTGTTTTATATGCTCTTTATATACTTGAGCTGCCAACTTAATTTGTTACAATTTCTCAAGGTCAGGGGTTTAGGTCATTCTGCTCTTTTGCCTACGTATGTTAGAAATGCATTTGCTCTTTGTTTGGTCATGCACAGTGATGGACCATTATGTGACTCTCCATGGGCCACTGCAAAATGGCATGAAACTCAATGTGGCTCTTCAGCAATCTCTTTACTGTCTCAGGATTATGATAAGTTAATATATTTATTAGGAGAGAATAGAGATGTATTTTTGTGAGTTATTATATGAACTTCATCACCTCTCCCACTTTTAATTTCAGTTCACCTCTCCCACTTTTAATTTCAGTTCATCTCAAATTGCTGCTCAGCAGCACTAACAAGACTTAGGCCCCGTTTACCAAACACTTGCCCAAGTAAGTGCTTATCAATAAAATTCAACACTATCACTAACCTACCGGGTAAGATTTTACTCCTAAAAAATTGTACAGTATGCAACAATTTACCCTGTAAGTGTTAGCCATGGTAAGAGACGACCACCCTCACTTACTGGGGTAAGACTCTCTCATCCTTGCTTTCGCTCATACTCGGGTAAGATTCTTGGTCCTTGTCATATGCATCCGATAGGTAATATGACTTGGAAAGTACTTACCCGGGTAAGTGTTTAGTAAATGGCCCCTTATTGTGGAAACACCCTCTTTCCGCTGGTACAATTCAGCAGAGACAAAAGACTTGTTATGATGCCTTCCATTCAGATTCTTCCAGTAGCTGGAAGGAGAACCTAAATGTGATATTAGATCTATACAGTAGGCCAAGTACTTTTAACACCTTCCTAATGCTGCATTATATGTATCTCATTTTTCTCCTTTTTTGTAGTTTAAACTTTAAAGATAGCACCTGGTCCGTCTTCCTTGACACAGTATTATCTAAAATGATCAACACCTATACATAAAACAGAAATGATTCTCACAACCACATTGAACCCTACCTAGAGTAGCTTAATAGGAACAGAAAGTTGAGGCATTTCAGTGTTTCCCGATTTATGTTGCTCATTATGCAGTCACATATGATGCTTGCATTAATATCTGAGGGTATCAATAAAGTTGCTTACATTTGATTAGTGTTCAGTTGGACATCAGATTGTTTTTAGGCCAGGCTATGGTATTTTCTTAACTTGGCTAAAATTGCCTGTGGTCTATGTTGCTGCTACTTGGATCCATGGCCATCTGTTGGAGAACATAATTGCAGAAGCAACTAATGATGAAGTTATTGGATTTATTTTTTGTCCCTCCACATTTAGTCAAAATAGATAACCCAATGTAGAGAATATAATGGAGTTGTGTCTATTGGCACAATTGATATCTACCCATAATTATAATTCTCAGCCGCTTGGTTGATTTCAAATATTGGTGAAACATGGCTGCATCCACATTTAGTCAATATAGTTAATCCGATGTTGAGAAAATAACTACGTTTTATATATTGGCGCCTCTGATCTTCTATACATAATTATATTTTAATCCTATTCTGCTGATCTCGAATATCGGTGAAACATGGCTACATTGCCAAGTGGGTTTTGTCCATACTCCATAGAAACAGTTTCCTAATAACTTTTTGGAAATTGCGTATGGTGTCTATTGATCCAGAAGAGTATATACGATCCCAGAGAAGCCATCAGGTCATGTGATCCATACTTGAGAAGAAGGAAATCCATATAATTTATGTTTAGGCAATTAAAAGCAGAGTATGTAAACTGCAACTATAGTTATTAAGGTCGGGGAGCAAGCCTTTTGGTGTAGCTGATCAAGGGTTGAAGAGGTAAGATTGTGTACAAATGTCTTCAAAAGAGTGGAACTGTGGAAGGTGGCAATGGTTGATGGCTGGCTGGGCTACTCATATCAGTATTGAAGTAAAGACAGCTGTGAAACTATGGAATAGGAGAAGCTAGAAGAAATAGATAAATTTGACATGGGGATGAATTGAAGAAAAAGTTGCAGCTTATGAATCTTTCTAGCTTATTAAATATCACAGTATGTAGAAGCTCTTAGCTGTAAATATCCATCATAGTTTTCTGTTTTTACCTACTCCAAACTAATTTGCAATTCCACGCAACATCCTTCTACTTATAGATAGCCTCATAACAAGTGTGTATATTTCTTCTATGCACTTGTTACTAATTTTCATTCATTATAACGTGTTATTTTGTTGCAGCAGTCTGAAAACGTGCTTGATCATTCCGAAGCAGCCTGCCATAAACTCAAAGGAGATTTGCTCTCAGTCTTCAATGTCCTTCCACAAGATATGCAACATCTCCTACTTATGAACCCCGACCGGGCCACCCTTTTACAATGACACATCACCACAAGTTGAGATTTCTCTTCCACTTCACCTAGATACCCACTTATCACAGATCCACATTCCTATAGCTTCATCTCGGGTTTATCATCTTCATTCTAGGTCAGTGACACCATCTTTCACTACATCAAATGTATTTCTTCTAAATTATGTTTCTTTTTGATATAACTCAAGGGAAAAATCATTACAGTGATGCTCAAAGGGCCTCCCTAAAGCACCCGAGATGCCAAAATTTCAGCTTAATAGAGGTTCGTGTTGGTATGTTTCCAAGAAGCCCAATGAACAAAATCTTAGTGGCGGGTTTCGGATTCCTTGATCGTGTTGTGGGGATTATGTATTATGCAGATGGGCTGCCCGGAAGCAAGATTTCTGGTATTATCAGGTAACGTGTATTATGTAGCAGAGTTGAGTGAGATATGCAAAAACAGATCTAACGAATTTGTGTTCTAGAAGAAGTAACGTTTTCGATAATGAATTTCTTTAATCCATGTTCCAGCTTAAACAATTTGTCCATAACATTGTAGCATCTTGTTTTGATATTCTTTTTCTCCTTGTTACTGCATACTCTAATAACATATTATTGTTCTTCCATCTTCTCTGATCATTTTTTCTCTTTTTAACCCCCCTGAAAAAATGTTGGTTTCTTATTAGTTGACGATCCAAGTGATTGAAATACTAAGGCCTTGTGGCTATGGAGGTTCACCTTTGATGACTCTATCCGGGGATTAGTCAATGTGCATAAACTGGCCTGGATACCCAAATAAAGTGGTTGAAAAAGCCATTTGAACTCATGAATTTGAATGATTAACTACTGTTTTTATTTATTTATGGTATACCTAACAAGTTAGATATTTTTGTGTAGTGTCTCTTTCAGGGTAGTAAATGCACAACAGGGACATATACACATAGGTTTCAGCATGAACCTCAATCAATGTGTGTGTGTGTTGAATATGAACCATCACTCATACAATGACATAGGACCAGTATTAATTTCATAAAGTCACTTGCAATTCCTTTCCATGCTTTGATTCCCATGGACTTTGTATGCATCAATAATGTCTTTGTCTTGAAAATAGAGACCTTTATTTTTCTAAGGCTGTGTTTGGCAAAAATAAGCTAGCTTATAAGCTAGTCCATCCAAACATGTACCA
>LUCG01286102.1:0-10015 GCA_001633085.1 Carthamus tinctorius
TGGTTGACGGTGGAGAGACGGTTGCCAGGTGATCGCCCTGGGTCTCCGGCGGCGGTCTTCGATAGTGGTTTACCGGTTCAACCGATAGCAAGTCATTTTGTAACACAATATAATAAAAATAAATGTTTGATATATCAAAAAACATTTTTTGTAGGTGGATACATACAATAACTTTTTAGGTATAGTTTAATACATTTTAAAGAAGTATCTCATTTGTGTTATGCAAAGTTTACCAAACGTAAAACTTAAAACAAGAGAATAATCTTTAAGAAAATCTAAAGGAGAATAATTATATTAATAAAACTTAATTGCAACTGAAAATAAAAAACCCAATTTATATAATTATTAAGATAAGAAAAGATAACTATAAAAATTATAGACCTAGTCTAACTAGAAAACCGAAATTAAATCTTAATTCAAAAAAGATAATTATGTAAATTAAATCAAATCTAAAGATAAGTAAAAGGGAAAATAAAAAGATAGTTAATAAAAGAAATATAATAAGAAAAGATAATGGCAAATTGGGATGGGGAAACAATAGGATTTAAGCGAGTGACATGCGAATAAATTCCTTTGGTATTCGCATTCTCCTCTGTTTTGATTTTTCCGTTGTTTTTTGATCTTCAATAATGAAATAAGGAAATAAATGCAACTCCGTATAGAATACTTCGGAATACGTACGTGACTAGGAACGCGAGATAAGTCGCATAATTGATGGTTTCTCATCTTGTGATGCAAGATTCCGGGATTCTTTCCAGATCGTTTTGTTCGTCTCTAAGACTGTGCGTTGTACCTCACCCGAAGCCTTCGGCTTGGCTTCGGGTTCATCAGCAAGCAGCAACAACACCACCTCGCCTTTTTTCTAACGGCAGATAACTCACGCACACGTCCCGACATGAAGTCGACGAGGTATCCGGGATCCATATGGGCACCCAACTAATCCTCGGCGACCATGGACCGACACGAAAGCCAAACCATGGTTAGGGTATCGTCACATGCTCACCCCATGAATCGAACCCGGGTAGACAGGGATATCATCCACTGTCCCTCCCAAGGATGTTACCGACCACTAGGCTACTAATGCTTTGATNTTCTTTTCTTTATTAATTTATTTAACAAAATAAAAAGTGTGGGTAAAGTTGAGTTGGGTATAACTTATGATTTGGGTAATTTTGGTTAAGTAGTGGAAAGCTGATGTGGCATTGGGTAGCATTGGGTTCATTGGCAAGTATAACTCATGGTCTTAAAATCCTTATCGACTCTCGAATCCTTCCTATATCAGTCAACCCTCACTTGAAAAGAATTTGACCTCGAGTTCACTTGAAACACATCTTCCCCCGGCCTATAAAACATTAAAACATTCTTCTCTTCATAAAGCTTGAATTTACAACTTGGCTTTCGATGTTCACAAATAGTTGCATGTCATTGCGATTGCCTCCACACAAGCGATACTCTATCAAACTCGAAAGGCTAAGAGATTAAAGGAATTTTACAAGGAATTGTTTTGATTTGATTTGGAGCCTTGGGTGCTGGGATAACATAAACAACTGCTTTCAAATCACTTTTTTAAACTTTCTTGTGACAAAGGTCTTGGCGGCTTAGGAATGTCCTCAACTACCTCACCTTTGTCTTCCTTGACTACTAACTCAAAATTTGTTGTGGAGTCTTCGGTTCGGGATAAAGCTTGTTAAGGATTTGTTCGTATCTTCCGATAAGAATCGTTTTACCATAAGTTGCTTCATTCTTTTCCAAGATTGAACTGGTCTCGTCCATAGTGGTTGTCTTTGCACGGCTAGTTTATCCCACTGAATGGCGGCAACGCTCTTTAGGTGGAAAGCAACCAACTTTACCTAATTTTCTTTAAGAATCTCTAGAATTTCCAAGAATCGATCGACTTCGATTTGCCAATTTAAAAATTCTTCTATTCTCATAGATCCGTAGAAAAATGGAATGTCTGCTTTCATACCGTAGTTGTTTGCGTTTCTTCTCTGGTTTATGGTTCCTTTTCCTTTTCATGTTAGGATTCGGAGCTAGAAAGATTACTCCAATTATGGTTGCCATCGTGTTGCGCCATAATTGGTTCTACAAACCTGTCTCTTCTCTATCGGTTGTCGTTGATGAAATCAGGTTGAAGTTTGTTGACAGCCGCTATCAGATTAGCGACTATTGTGAATAAGGCCACACTCATCCCTGCTAAATCCACTTTGGTAGTCGACTGTCGATCTGCAATTGTTAGTGAAAAGGGGGAGTCATGCTCTGATACCAACTGACATAGTACGAAAAACACGAAAGGATCGACAAACGTCTAAGCCCTTATGATAGGCGAGAATTGCAAAACGTAAAACTCAAAACAAAATAATAATCTCTAAGAAACACTCAAGGAGAAGAAATGTATTAATAAAACTTGATTACAATTGAAAACAAAAAAAAAGACCTATTTATATTTATACTGAATAAAGCTTTATGCAGTATGAATAAAGCTTAGTCGCACTCTGACGAGCGCGGGTTAGCTTTATTCATATTGAATAAAGCTAAGCCATGGAAGTCATATTTGCCACGTGCCGCGCTCTCGGCTGTCCTCACGTTCACAATGAATAAGTGGTTTGCATTCACCCCTATATATATCGGGATATTCTTTTGTGAACTGATATAAACTTATGAACTTTGTGAACCAAAATTGACCAATCAGAAATTTTAGAAGTTCTTTTTTTTTAAAACAAAAAATAGTAGTTATTGTAACGGCCACAACTTTAATCATAGTCATCGATCTCGAATATGGACGGTTATGATGTAGTTCACACCAAAATAAGGGTTCAAAAATGAAAATTCTAGGGTTAGGTTTAAATGAAAATTTGTTTTTTATTGCGAACATGAGGACGACCGAGAGTGCGTGACGTGGCATATTCACTCTGAATAATAATGTATTATTTAGAGTGAATAACACATCATTTAGTGTTATTCAGAGTGAATAAGACAATATTTTGTATTATTCAGCATTATTTACTTTGAATAACACTTGATTATTAAGATTGAATATGTCATGTGGTGCGAATTGCGATCTCAACGGTCCTCACGTTTGCAATCGGATTTTAGTTTCCGTTTGAACTTTTGTCTTTATATGTATGATATTTTTTTGGAAGCCATAGCGGCATCAAACCAACGAACGACTACCACATACATAAGCACGCACGCCTCCCCGGTAGTATCGGGCATCCACAGATAGCCCATTAATCCGCCAACCACAGTCTTTGACTGGGCTGCGGGGCGGCCCAGTCTATGATTGGATCAGCCTAATGACTGAGTACTCCTCATGCCCTCAATTGACTCCCGTTGGGATTGAACCCGGATAGACAGAGATCCCCCATGATGTTACCACGTTAAAAAGACCAACTGAGCTAGACATGATTTGTATATATATATATATATATATATATATATAATTAGGGTCAAACAAGAACCATTGTATTTTTGTAGGAATAAAGGAACCAACCACAATCACATATGATTGAGTCCCACATATTAAAAATATATATGATTGAGTGGTGAGACCCACCTGAATCATATATGATTTTCTAATATGTGGTGCCCATATCAATATGTGGCTCAAAATGAGTTCATTTTTTCTTGCAAATAGGGTTGGTTCTTGTATGAACCTGCCTCTATATGCATACGTATGTGCCTCTATATGCATACGTATGTATACATGTATGATATGCATGTGCATACAATATGGAAGCACAGTTGTAGTCTTGTAGAAGTCAGTAAGAAAGTGACTGGATTATGTCCGTATACAAGATTCTATATATATATATATATATTTTGGAGAGAGAAAGAGAAAGAGAGAAGAAGTGGAAGAAAGAAACAACCAAACCAAAGAAGAAGAAGAAGAAGAAGGAAGTGAATAAATGTCGTCACTATTCACACAAAAACACATACCAACAGCCTTTAAAATCCCATCACAATCATCGAGATGTATGCCCCAACCTTATACCCATTTTATTCACTTCTTAAATTATTTATTTAAATAATAAATATATTATATTTATATTTAAAAAAAGAAAAGAAAACCACATACAGTAGAAAAAGGGTGTTGTTACCAACACCCCCCTCTAGCTATAATAACAATCAATCACTGCCTAGGAGTTTNAAGTTTGAAAAAATGTCATTTCATAGGGTAGAGGGGGGTGTAATGATCCTTACCCATACAAAAAATGGGGTCGGAAAGTTCACTAAACAACAAAGGAGGAAACCTACAAAATGGGAAGAAAGAGGACGCTTCGTTTGACGTGAACTCAACCTCATCCTTTTCTCATTTGGCTTTTCCATATTCTTTTTAACTTTTTCATCATATCTTCCTTTTTTTTTCTTTAATATTATTTTTCGTTTTTACAAGTGACTTTTTCATACTTACAAGTGTAGTATATATATATATATATTGAACTTATTTGGTAATAATTTGTTATGGTTAAACTTATGATCTTTGGATTAGTTGTAATAGAAAGAATAAGCTTTTATAGAACTTATTTGGAAGTTATATTTGGAATATTCGACCTAAACGGTTTTCGAGTTGTCTACAATATTTCTTAAATGAAATCTTTTTAAGATAGAAAAGCTGAAAGTTTATTATTGAAATCACAATTCTCAATATGCGAAATACTCGAATACAAACTTCCTATAAATACTTGAATAGAAACTTCCCATAAATTGAGGAACCAAACTCAAAACTCACACTAATTTCATAAGGATTAAAATCCAGATACAAAAACATGGAATACTTCATTCAAAAACCTTAATATATGGAGGGATCCAATAAGTCAAAGTCATAAAATGCGGTTACTCGTCAAAACCTAAGCAATATTAAAGCATAGATACTACAGTATCTAAAATGACTCTTAACAACAATGGGGGAGATAGTATCCGTTAAGTGTGGAGGGAACACATAAGTATGTCAGACATACAACGTTAATCACATCATTCACGATCTAAAGACCAAGTGTTCCTACGAATCCTTGACAAGTTTCACCCAAAGAGTTGTTTGACCATAATGTCTATTTCCATGAACTTCACCGCAAGACCCAACTCACTTAAGGGTGTGTTTGGTGCATGTTACATGGTGGGATAGGACATGGTGGGACAAGCGTGTGCCATGTTTGGCGCGTCCCGAAGTGGGATACGCTAGAACTGGGTGGAACAAGGATAGGATACGGTTGTACACCCCTTACCTCATGGAACTAGATTGAACAAGCCCTTGTTAGACAAATTTACCCTCACCCTCGTCGTCCCCTCACATCTCCTTCACAACCCTCACACCCTGGAATACTCATCGCCTCTCTTTTCTTTCAAATTGGTGCTCGCTGTCGACCACCGTCACTGCTCGCCGTCGACCTTGCTACTGCTCAGGTAATCGATTTTGGTTCCTATTTTTGGCTCCTGATTTGCTAATCAGTTTGTGAAAATCGATTTTGGTTCCTACGTTTTGGTTCCTGCGTTTGATAATCAATTAGTTGTTCCTGATTTGGTAATCAACTTGTGAAAATACATTTTGGTAATCGATTTGATAATCGGTTTTGGTTCATGTGTTTGCTTCCTCATTTGATAATCAGCTTGTAAAAATAGATTTTGGTAAACGATTTTTGTTCCTAATTTTAGTAATCGAATCGATTTTGGTTTATGTGTTTGCTTCCTGATTTGATAATCAGTTTGTGAAAATAGATTTTGGTTTCTGATTTTAGGAATTGATATGATAATCTATTTTGGTTCTTGTTTTTGTTTCCTGATTTGATAATCGATTTTGGTTCCAAATTTTGGCATCAGGGTTAAATTGGTAATTTTAATCGGTTATGTTTTGTCATGTCCAATCCAACAATGTTTTACCAAACACTGGACACCTATCCTATCATGTCCCGTCCTGTCTTGTGCCGTCCTATCCTGTCCTGTCTCGTGTACGTACCAAACGCACCCTTAAGGACTACCAACCATGGGCATTACCTCAAGCGACGGAGGTTTTGGTGACTACAACTATGGTAGCACATCTAGACTCAACCCTCCTAGTGCGTACTTGAAAAGTTTAAGGTCATGATACATAAGTTCTAGAGTCAAACCCTGCAACACCCATTTGACCATCTAAAATAAGACTGATTCACATGTTACTGGATCCAAATGCATTATAGTCTAAAACATTACATGGCTCAAATTAAATGACAAACACACCCAAACATGTAATATCTAACAAACGAGCAATTAAATGCACCATACGTTTCAAAGCTCCACATTGAGCTAATGACAACCATACAAAAGTCCCAAAGACTCCTTTATGCCAAAGCCGACCCAAAAGTTCGAAAACTCAATTGACCATCTAATGAAAGTCATCAAAACAATAAAAACACAATTAATCGGTGTTTATGAAAGCACATACCTCGAACATATGATTAGCTCAAAAACCCATCATTGGTTGGGGCAAACCATTTTCTTAATTAAATTATATTTTTATGTTTCCAAAATGTCTCATAACATAATAATGTGTATTTTCCAAATGGGTTATAAAACCAAATACAACAAAAATGCATTAATCCTCAAATAAACTTCAAATGTAGTCATCTTAAAAGATTTATTAACCCATATATATATTTAATATGAAATTTTGTCAAATACTCACCACATTTTGATAAATATTAATCAAAATATATTAATATTTCAAAATACTTATTTTTGGCATGTTTAACGTTTTCACAAATCAGTTTGAATTCACCTTGCTAGATTTAGGCTAAATCTAGATTCCATCAAACATTGATCTTTCTTTGAAGAAAGCTTGAGATCTACAATAAAGTACCCAAAATCCTAGCTACAACACTTCCAAGAACACCTTCTCCGTTTCAAGGAACACAAAACCTAAGACAAAGATGGGAGAAAAGGAGCGAGGATGAAAAATACACCAAACCGTAGCTTAAAACTTGAGAGAGATGAGGATGTGATCTAACCTTCACCTAATATGAACCCCAAAATACTCAAGAAACCTTCTTGAATATCTTCATAATACAAAACCATAGCAAAAAGAATCGCTCAGATCAAAGTTGAAATGAGGAAGATATGGCAAAATGAAGAAAACCCCCCAAAATTCGAACATTTAAACAGGTCTGACTCTTGTGCGACATTGCCATGCAACTATAAGATGTCAATGTCGCATGGCATAGTCTTCTAGGGGTTGATTCCTTGTGCTACAATGTCGTGCTACATTGACAATCTGTCATAGTCGTGTGTCATTGTAGCCAAACCCATACTGATCCTCAAAATCTGACTTTTCTTGCACGAAACACTCTCGACTGGTTGAGGGACTAATAATAATAATAATAACAATAATTCTCTAACACAAAAATCTATAATCTATAACCGAACTGGTGATGACTATTACTTTTCGAAAATTTCTGGGAGTTACATATTTATACTAGAAAAGTATAGAACTTACTAAACTATCCTCACATGCTAACACTCTAATACTCAAGAAGATAAGACAGATTTGTGATGGTCCAACCCAAGTAATGCATCATACAGTGAAATTATCATCCCAAACAAATCATATTATTTTTAGGATATGAATAGGTGAAAATGAGTTTTCTAACTCTATAAACTATAGTAAAAGTTTAGTTTTGTTAAGGGAAAAAGTACATTATTTGAAGCTACAGAAAATGTCATTAAGATTTTATGCTATACTATTATAACAATACAAAAAAATCAATTATGTATTTTGGTTTGTAGAACTATATTTAAAGAAATAAAGAGTAAACTCTACTTTGTTACTTTTGGTTTATATAAATATCTGAAAAGTTGTTATAAGGAGAGCAAAGGAGTGGGGCCATGAAAGTTTTAAGCGGTGTTTGGATGGAGTTATTGTCTATCGTTAGCTTCTATGGTAGAATCATTTGCTTCGGTAAGTACAAAAATAGCGACTTTTGTTTTTCATTTTATTTAGAAATGGTAATTTTCTTTAATTCCATTAAAAGAGTTGGTATATGAGGGCCATTTTTGTCTTTTTACGCATTTCTATAATATTTTTTTTTAATTGAGAAAAGAAAATATATTAAATTATTTTCACTTATATATATATATATTTATGTTAATTAATTCCATCCTCTTATATATACCTTAATCTAAGGGTACGTTTGGTATTATAGAATCGCTTTGACGGATTTGGGATTAAGGATATTTGAAATTTGAAGGATTTAAAATATTTTATGTGTTTGGTTTGTTAAATTTTGAATAAAAGTGATATTATAATTAAATTATTTGGAAAACACAATATAGAAATAATCGAGTTACATTTTTCTAATTAATTATTATAAAACCAGTCTCTTTAGCAAATTTTAAAACCTTATTATTAACAAATCATATTAAATCCTATAAAATACTAAGTAGCCCCATAGAATTTTTAAATCCCTTGGTTGTGAGATTTCATTGAACACCAAGGATTTCAAATTCACACATTCCTTCAAACCAAACATAAGATTAGAAATCCCATGTTTGAACGATTGTTTGGATTTGAAGTCGTGATATTCAATTGAAATCCTACATGCATAGGATTTAGCAATCCCATTGGATATTGGTATTTATGTAATAACCTAAAAAGCTAATAATAGAAGAGTGATAGGAAACTCACCTACGCTCGAGCCTAGATTACACTTTTAGGCTAAGAATCTTGATGCGTTTTAAATTTATACTACAAGCGTACGAGTTATATAGCATAGAGGTCGATCTTAGGGATGTGACATTCTAAACACTAACCTTTTAATAATATGCCCTAGCTATGCGTATCAAATAGTTTGTTTGATTATTTAACTAATTAAACATGAAATAAACGAGGTTAAGGGAATAGAATACAATATAAAGCAATTAAAGTAAATTAGGCAAAATAAACGACAACTACGATTAAATCAACTAATTTACTAAAATTAATTAATATGCAAAAAGTATTATAGTTAAAGTAAAAATAAAAATAAAAATTTAACTTACTTAAACTAGTTAATATAAACTAAAAATCTCATAGTTTAAAGTGTAAATATATACATTTTAAGCATTAATCCTGTGGTTAACCCAATATAAAGGAAATTCTTTGGCCTTAAATCAGGGTATTCAGGAAGAACATGTTGTTCCAGCTCGATATTGTCAATGAAAAATTGTTTCATATTAAAAAAAATATGTTCTTCCAACTTAAAAATATAAAAGATGTTCCATTAAACATCAAAAGATGGAATCGCGTATAGGAAAAATAAACTAAGTAGAAATAAATGTGTATTCCCCCTAATTATTTGATTAAGAATGGAAATTAATGAATTTGCAAGAATGATTGCATTATATAATATCAAATCAAACAACCGTTTTTGTTATCATTCTCATTCCTTAACCTCGAATACCCCCATCCAAATGCTCCCTTAGTACTATGTTACTAACTAGTTGATTATTAATGTTATTATAAGCCACAACCGAGCAACCCTTAAGCTTGTTCTTGGGTTTAAATACATAAATTATCAGATACAAATATACAAGCATCTAATAAAAACAGAAAAAAGACATGAAAAAAACTTACAAATAGGCGGAGTTCATTCTAAAGACGATAGACATTAGTGATGGTGGAGTTTGCCGAAATTGATAGAGAAAACGGGATAGTGAGAATCTTCAGTCGATTTTAGAGACCAGAGAAGGGATAGAAGGAGGTGGACAGCGAGGTTGTTGGTGGTGGTAATGACAATGGTGGCTGGAATTTTTTTTTACCGAAGTATTACTGACGGCCACATGGATAAAAATTTAAAAAAGATGACATATCACGACATTTTTTTTGTCTATGGGAATATTTTCTGATAGTCGGATAATCAGTGAAGATCCGTTAGAAAGAGTCACCAAGTGAATTTAGGCCCTTGTTGATTCCTAGATTTTTAGTAGTGGTATAGTGGATTAGTCCTAATTATAATGGTCTACTATTTATGGTAAGATTTACACTTGTTGAACTCTAAGAAGACGTCGAGAA
>LUCG01286107.1:0-10024 GCA_001633085.1 Carthamus tinctorius
TAAACTGTTGGCTACAATACCGTTTTGTGAGTCTAAAATCTTGTCCGATATGGTAGTGATAGTCGCTATATAATTAATGAAGTTAACAATAGAAATACAATTAAAATTCAAAGTGATTTTTTATCACAAGAAGTTAAAAACTTATAGACCCACAAAAGTGAAATATACTTTTTCAAAATGAGGGGAAAAAGGTGATTTATACCATAACTGAAGGATACAATGTGTAACTTTCCTGATCGATACGACGTCGTCTGGCGTTTGCCTTCCGTATATAACGTTTCCCGGCGATTCTTCACACACAAAACTCAGAAAAACAAAAACCCTTGTTCCCGTTGGCGTTGGGTGCCTCTTTTGAAGAAGAGAAAATTATCTTTCGAAATCAGAAATCAATCAAAACCTTTGAAGGATTCTTCTGGAAGTCTCTCGTTAATGGATAGATCATCAAAACCTCTGCATAATTTCACTCTACCTCCAGGATTGACGTGGGGGAGGCAGAGGTTTCTGAGGTGCATGAACGTCAATCCAATCCGTGCAATGCACGCCGTCGGTGGCGGCGAATCGTCGGAATCCGAGGAGTATAACGACGCCGGAAGCCGCCGTCTCCGTGGAGGACCGGAGGAGTTCGATAGGGCGGCGCGAGGAGGAGGAGGAAGATCGAGCGGTGGTGGTGATTCGCGGCGGAGGCTGCGTTTTAAGTTGTTTCATTCGCCATCGCCGTCGCCGGCGGCGGACCGCCCACGTCGCCGCGATCCTAACACTTCACCGGACCATTCAATCGGTAGGAGCGACGGNAGGTTGAGAGAAGCGATTCTGAAAAACAACACTTCCGATGACGATAATTCGCCGACGAAGGTTTCTCCACGGAACTCTCGGCCGGAAATCGCAAAACCGAAGCAGAAACCGACGTTCAACGGACCACCACCACCGGCGGAGGTGATCTCCGCCGAAGGTGGCGGCAGAGGCGGAGGAGGAATCAATTCCGCAAGGCCGAAAAGGAACCTGGAGAAGAAGGAAGAGAAGAAGGCTAGGTTTTCAATTGCGCTATCACGAAAGGAGATCGAGGAGGATTTCATCGCCATGATTGGGAAGAAGCCACCGCGAAAACCTAAAAAACGGCCTAGAATCATCCAGAACGAACTAGATGTATGTATGCATTTTGTTCATCCAAATTCATAAAATTCTAATTCCATCAAATTCAAAATCGAATCAAACTTCTCATCTCAAAATTTGTTCTCCGAATTGATTCTGCAGGCTGTATTTCCAGGTTTATGGTTATCTGAAGTTCATCCTGATCGATACAAAGTGAATGAAAATGGAAAAGCATGAAGATCAATTGAAGATCATAATATCGCTGTATAATTGAATGGTGATTTCAAGCTCAGCCGGTAAGGTTATAATTAACAATTTAATGTTGTTTGTGAATTATCTGAGCTAGGGTTCAAATTTCCATTGAAATTGTTCATCATAGATTCATAATTTTCAAAATTTTCAGTAGGAATTTTATGGTTTTTCAGTTGTTGATTCCCAATTGGTATGCATTTTGATACAATATTTTGGGGCTGTTTTAATGCTCAGCTAGCTTTGTAGGATCTGTGCAATTTAATGATTATGAGCATTGTATCCCTGCAAATTGATTCATGTTTCTTATCAAATTCTTGTATATAAAGGTGTATCACTAAAAATACTATATATAACATCCATTTTATGAGAAAATATGTATATAATGTTATTAAAAAGATTATGTTATATTTGATTTGAGAAATATATATATGATGACATATCTAAATATATTATAACTATCATATCTTAATTCAGATCCATTTGTATCAAATGCAAATAAAAATGCATCCTATCTCTATTTAGATATACATTTTGTTTAACATTTTAACTAAAAATATCTTACTAATTACATGTTAATATATTGTATAGAGAGAGTATAGAGTCTTGTTAAAGTTTTATGTTTGGGGACAAGAAAAGAATTAAGATAACAAAGAAAACATATAAAAATATATATTATCTTTTTGTATTATATATGGGTTTATTTATATGTGTTACATATTGTTGGTCAATAAGATTATTATTTATTAATTTATAGAGAGCTAACTTGTGTGTAATCTTGAAGGCCAATTCAAAATTTGATATCTAATATATGCCATCATCAAAGGCAATGTATTTTTGTTGATTTTATCTTTCATTTCATATTATTTTTCTAGAATATTTGAATCTTGGTTTCTATGAAATACATAACACATCCATGCATCCTTTACATTGCATTGCCCCATCCTTGCTTGATCTATTCTTTTGTAAGAGACCATGTCAACAAATCTTTTGTTCATCTTGATTTCTTTTCGGTTTCAGACTTTCTAACTCTAGATTACTCTTTTTCAGTTACATAAAGAAATTCTTATTTCACCTTATCTTAGTCATCTATTACTTGTTTATGATTGTAAATATAGTCATAAAATGTATGGTCATTATGTTTTTGTCCATCAATTGGAGCTACTACACCTGACTTCTAATAATGTATGACTTCATTTTCTTTGATTCAGCTATTCAAATATTTCATTTATCAGTGTTTTCAAAGCTGTAACCTCAAATGACAGATAACAGTTTTCAGGTGTTCTTCTAGTTATATTAGTTTCTCTTTTTGCATGCATGTCAAAAGTCTAAGTGTGTAGACATTATCATTGAATCTCTTAATATTAATTACAGAATTTGTAAATTAACCATTTTAAATGTAACTAGTAAGTCTTTCAAAAAACCAATTCATTCTGTTATCTTCACATAATTTATGAAACCTTTATCTATCAATCAAGCTTTCAAGTTTGGATTTCAGTTTGAACAATATACAGCCTCTCTCAATAGAGTAACATCTAATCAGAGCATCATTCTAATTAAACAACTTAATTATTAGGTAATTTCTAACCAAATATCTACTCAAGGCTGTGGATACTCTGAGCTACCAACTTTGCCATACATTTGTATTCTTGATTACTAAATCTACTCCTGGGTATTATTAGGTTGAGTAAATTGTTGATCAATAGGTGAATCTATTGGTTTTACATATGGTCATAGAGAACTAAATCATGTGAAGCTTCTCTGATAACTCTCAATGGTCTTTTGACCTGTCTTACCATAACATTAAAAATATACCCTAAAAAGGCATGAGATCATGTGAGAAGTGTCATTTTTGGTGAGGATTTTTCAATCGTTGATCACTTTTAATCAAATGATCTCCCATGAATTACGACATAAAAGGGAATTGATCTGGTGCATCTTATTTTGGTGTATCTCGTCTTAATGTTCGTTCATTTCTCATATAATGGTTGATAGTCACTTCTCATCAAATTTGGCACTTCTCATCGAAACCTAACCCACCTTAAAAACTGTTATATATCATTCAACAACACCCTACAAATCGTCACTTTGGGGTGCATGAACATCTATGATCATTATTCAGTTTTAAGGAAGGCATCATCAAACTACTTGGCCATGGGGATTCCCATGGCCTTTGTTGATGATACCCAATGGGGATTTTGTACAAACGTTCATGTTGAACCAAGAAGGCATGGATAAACCTTACATAACGAATGCTCTAAGATATCAATGTAACATTTACTATTATTCTATTGAATTGTACATGAATAGATTTGATTCAAAACCTCCTTCAAATGGTCCTTGATTTGTTATATATCAATATTTCGTTGGATGTTGTGCTTGTACGAGTTAGCTGTAAATACTGAAAATTGAAACTGTTTAAATTTTAATTTAATTACTGAAGCTTGAACATTAAAGAAATGTTTGAATTTTGTCAAATATCTTAGTTATGATGGTATGAATATAAAGTTGGTTTTCATTATTCACGTTTAACTCAGTTTAAGTAGGACAATCAATGATAATGAACTTGATTCATATCATGGGAAATAAAATTTTACAAATCACACTGTTTTCTTAAAAATTATAATCATCATCTTCAAATTTCAAAAGAATTTAAATCCTTAATTAGGAAATCAAATACAAACCCAATAGATGTTATAAGATTGGTCTACATATGCTATTTATATATGAAACAATAACATGTTAAACATGAAAATATTTATACAATGTTGTCTTATATATGAAACTTTTAAAACTATTTTACACGTGGAAAAAAAAATACAAAAATATGTTTATATGTGAAACACCTACAAGCTCATATGCACACGAAGAATAAAACATACAAAAAAAGTAAAATAAAATAAATCATAACTTAAAATCAAACCTATTAAATAGTTTAAAATAGTATTTATAAGTTTATAACCATTTATTATGTTTATATTTGCTTCAATTCAACATATTGAAGTGGATTAAAATAATCACATGTTACAATATATCTTTTCTTTTGCCCCTAAAAAGAGAGGCAAAAGTCATTGCCATATTTAAATTTAGGAGTTTTCATTTTTGTATTTCTGCTAACAGTTTTAATTTATAAAATCAAAATTAAATTCAGATAAGGATTAATTTTTAAATAGTTAAATTTAATATTCAATCGAATCTAAAAAAGGTTATTTAATAACATATCTATATTTATAAAACTAAATATAATTAAATATACACTCGTTTGTATTGGTATCTATTTATAACACCTATGAATAATATCAAGATACAATTTATTTTCGTATGCTGTTAGAGCATCTCTAACGACTTCTTTAACGGATTCTCTTAAAATGGAGAAACCTAAAAATAATCTCTAACGACTTCTTTAAAATGGAGAAACCTAAAAATAATCACCTTCATCTTTAACGGATTCTCTATTTTAAAGATTGTACAATTAATTATAATATTAAAATATTAAATACAAATTATAAAATGCTATTTCTCTCCTAATCATTAAATTTAAAATAACTTTATTGGTAGAATGAATAAAAAATAATCTGTTTCTCCAAAGAAATCATTTTTTGAGATATCTTTAAGTTTGGAGATTGTCACCATCTCTCTTACTTTCTTTATTTTGAAGATAGTTTTGGGAAACCACAAGGCTATGACATACTGGTTAATGCATGTGGAGGGAAGTGACTTGTTAACCCTTCTACCATAGGTTCGAATTCAGGCGCTTCCGGAATGTGGCCATTGGAAATTAACTCGGGGCAACATACTTTAGTTGTCGGTGAACCTTTCCGGGATTAATTGGGAAAAAACCTCGAATACCCTTCCAAAAAAATATGGTTTTGAGAAATCTGTTAGAGCAAATAACCCCTCAAAATCTCCATTTTGGAGAAGCCCGTTGGAAATGCTTTATGAATCCATTGTTATGTACAATTCTTTAAAGGGGTAAGCTGTAAATAACTCCAAAGTAGGTAGTATGTTTTAGCTGTCGGTGAACCTTGTCGAGATTAATTGAAAAAAAAAAAGCCTCAAATTCCTTCCAGAAAAAGATGGTTTTGAGGAAAACCTTCAAAATCTTCATTCTGTAGAAGCGGTTGGAATGCTAGATGAATACATTTTTAAAGGGGTAAACTGTAATAACTCCAAAGCACAGGGATCTTCCGGTAATTTAATCTTTTATTATAAGAATATAAGAAACTATTAAAATATTAAAAAAAAAAAACAAAATCCAACGGCTGGCAGAGAATATTAAATCAAGATCAACGGCTGCGATCAAGGCCTTCCATTTGAAATTCCAGTCGCCTCTCATTTCACCTCACACCAAAAATGCGCACAAAACTCATAATGCGCACGTTAGCAGTGGAACCTGCCACCTCGAACGTTAAATGGCGCACCCCCTCTTGACTCCTCCTCCTCCTCCTCCTCCTCATATATGAAACGTTTCGCGGCCATTTTCACACACAAACACGCAATAGAAGGTGAAAAACCAGAAGAAGAAGAACAACAAAGGGGAAGAATTGGAAGAAAACCTAATTTTTCATAATAATCATACGGAGAGAGATTTGGATTGAAAGAGGTTTTTGATGGTATTTTCCGGCAACAGAAGAGGCGGCGGAGAAAGAGAACCGGCGGTGGAGGAGATGGAGAGGTTGAAGCCGTTGCACAATTTCGATCTGCCGTGCTTGAAGTGGGGGAATCAGAAGCTTCTCCGGTGCATGAAGGTGGATTCGAATTCGAGAGGCTCGGCGGCCGTGGATCGGAGGCAATCGTCGGAGATTGGCGGCGGCGGAGGAGCGCGGCGGAGGGAGGTGGAGTTGGAGAGGAGGTGTAATAACAATAACAGATCAAGTGATGATCGGAATCGGAAGGTTGTTGAGAGCTGTTATCATCATCATCACTCGTCGGAGAAATTGAAGGCGAGAGCCGGAGGAGACGGCGAGATCGAGGCGACTAGAGAGAAGCTGATGTTCGATTTCCAGACGGAGGTAGGTAAGATGAAGGATGCGATCCTCAGAGAGACTTTCGTCGTTCCGCCGCCGGCACCGGCGGCGACGGCGACGGCGACGACGTCTAGTTCTCCGGCGGAGAGGCCGTGGAATTTGAGGACTAGACGAGCTGCGTGCAAAGCTCCTTCTCCTTCGAACGGAGTCAACGGCAATGGCGATATCGTAAAACCTAATGCTTCTCCGGTGAGAAACGAATGCAAATCTCCGAAATCTCGTCCTGTCGGTGGTGGTGCCACCGCGACTACCAGCGGCGAGAAGCGAGAACGGCCTAAATTCTCCGTTTCGCTCTCTCGCCGTGAGTTGGAGGACGATTTCACGGCGATGGCCGGCCGGCGACTTCCGCGTAAGCCGAAGAAACGCCCTAGGATCATTCAGAAACAATTGGATGTAAGTGAGATCTCATAATCAATTCATTCAACTCCAAAACACTTTATTCAAACTATAAATCGATAAACATCACGAATTAAACCTAACGAATCATCACTGTTGCATTGATTTCTTCTATCCAGACCTTGTTTCCCGGATTGTGGTTGACGGAAATCACCGCCGACCTTTACAGAGTTCCCGATGAAATCGAAACCGGAAAGGTAACCAAATCATTCGATAAGCCTACCGATTATGCATTCGATCTATCAATCTGGTTCTTATTATCTTCTTAATTAATGTTGAATTTGTTTGTTGCAGAGGTAGCAGTAGATACACGCCTCCTGAGGTTGCTTCTGACAACAATGGCGGTCGGAGTATGGTCATCAATAATTGGAATGCTTGCCTTTTGATTTCTGCAAAGTGAGGGTTTGATTTCAAAATGTTCAAATTCCTTGACTAAATCTTGAATTAAGCTTAGGTTTTTCAATTGTGGTATGCTAATTTTTGCTTCTTATAGTCATATGTTTTGGTATATAACTTTCTCTTTTCACTGTTTTTGCTTCTTCAAAATAAAAAGAAATAAAGTTGAAAGCTTCTTTGGATTCTTCCATGGTTAATTATGTGTTATTATCATCATCTTATGCTAATCACTCTATGAAGTATGAACACATAAGGTGCTGTTTGGTTGGTTTTCTATTAAGTCATTTATGGAAGGATTTATTTGTCTTTAGAGATCATGAAAGTTTTTGTTTCTGAGGGATCTTTTATAGATAAAAGCGTGCTCTTAACCGGGAAGGGCAGGATTGGAGAAAAAACTTGCCTTTTTGCATAAAGCTCCCTCCTAGAAGCTTATTGAATCAGCCACTTTCTATACCATTAAGCCACTACCAAGCAATATAGCTAACGAATAAGTTGTCAGTCTGATTAAGCTCATTAAGCTGCTAACGAACAGACTTGAAGATTATTTAAGATTTCTCAGTCTCCTTCAGCCTATTCTCTTAGGATCAAGGGTCAAATTTGCCTACATCTGGGTGGTTTCTGGTTTTCCTTTTATGCATTCAGAGTAATGCATAAAAACAATGCTATTTGGTTCGGTTTTATAGTAGGATCCAAACAAGAAAGGTATAATGCAGTGAAAGGTATAACTTGGATATAATTGTTTTTCTTACACGATCCATGAAGAAATATATGTTATTCAGGTGTTACCATCTTTTTGTCATTCAAATAACCCATAATTGGTATCTGCGTTATGATTAATTGATCATCAAGCCAGTGGTGATCTTTCTTGCGGTTTTATGAAATCGGAAATGAGTTTTCATGTTATTGCGTTCCTTCTTTCGTTTGTTTTCTGCATATCTTCATGTTTTCTGTTAGTAGCAGAATAGTACTTAAGTTGTCTTTGTATTCCTTTTCTGTTCTGCATATCTTGAACCCAATTGGTTGTAGTTGCATTGATCTTGATCCTGCACTGCCCACATCTGCTGGATGTTTTTCAAAATTTTTGAACCATTTGTTCAGGGAGGTTGGGATCTACCAGTAACCTATGGTATCTGTTGGATGTTAAACATTGAGGTACCCTTTGGTCTTGATGATTTTTGTGTGTGTGTGTGTGTGTGTGTTTTTGTTGGCATTGTTAGAAAGAATGATGGTTTAGTTTGTATTGGAAAAACCAGTAAGATGGTTTGGTGGGTGGGGTTTTAACAGCTTCTTCTTCCTTTTCTTTGAAATTCTAGTGGACATGTGAAATTCCAAAATTGGTTACTGAAGTTGTCCTTCAAATTGATGTTTGGTGGAATAAAAAAGATCCCATATTGGTTTGAATTATTTTTGGGCCATCATTTGGTTTCTTGTATTAGGCAATACCTCCATCTTCAGCATCATGCTTTTGAATGTGTTCTTTTGGACCATTTGTACTCAATGCAACCAAGGTTGTACATTGATATGAGTTTTCATCATTCTCTCATTTAGAATGGCATTCTCTCATTTAGAATGGGTGACTCCTATATGGGAGGTATGAATAGCAAGCAAGCAACCCCCTAACAATTTTAGAAGATAGATTCTTTAGGTCGGGTGCGAAAGCTGCATTGATTTGACAATAAGTCGTTACGAGACCTTGCTATCAACCTCTTGGCCTAAAAAAGTAAAATTTCTCAATAAAGATGGTTGGCCAGGGTCAAATTGTATCTTTTTATGCAACCATGCAAGAACCTTAACCTTTTGACATGTAAGGTTCAAGTTTAATATGGTTATAAAATACATTACAAAATGCTATAAGAATTAGATTCAATTTGAATGATTTACAGTTTGAGGTTTTTTCTATTTCATTACATCTTTTGGTAGCATATAAGAGCTATCTTCAATAATTTCATTAAAATAAAGAAAATGGAGAATATGAATATTCCGATCTAATATTTTGCTTCAACTGCTCTTTCAAAACGGATAAAGTATGAAAGAGAAGAGTTTTCCATCAAATTACAGAGATAACCCCAAAAAATATTACCAAGTGAGAACACTAATGGGGATACTTTGAAAATGAACATTTTAAGAGGGACATAATATTTTAATAGATGAATAAAGTATTTTAATAGCATAATCAATGTTGGATTCTTTAGAAGTCTAATGGAGATTCATATAACTATTTTTTGGAGATTCTGATTTTTGATTGTCCATTTTAAAGAATATGTTGGAGATGCTCTAAGTCCATGCGTAGCGGACCAACTATCTTGGCAGGCTTGTGGCCGGGCGGGCTCGGCGGCGTTGGGGTCACGCGGTTTGGCCACACCGCTCCCCCAACGGCTATATTAGAAAAAAAAATCCATTTTTCTCTTCTGTATATATTAATCTATATTTCATCTCATTTTTCACACAAATTCCATCTTTTCATCTCAAACTTAATTCTATCATGAATCCAAACACTACATCTTCATTCTGTCGCTCACGATCGAGGGGTGCGGGTCGAACAGGAGGTGTGGGTCCATGACAACAAGATCCAAACGATTACAATCCCTGCTACATTCTCGGTTTTCCTCCCCAGTTTTTTAAAACCTGCTTTTCCTTTACAATTTTCTCAACCCGAAACTGAGGACTCCAATTCAAGTGATACATGTTCACCCGACTACGGGAAAAAAAAAACTAAAACCTACTCCAAACAGTTATCCAAACAAGAGTGGGAAAAAATATTCTTTTTAATTTATACTTATTTGCAATCTTTATTTTTTAATGTTTTGTAAATTTTTATTTTTAATATAAAGGGAATTAATTTTAATTATTTATGTTGTTTTTAATTT
>LUCG01286127.1:0-15078 GCA_001633085.1 Carthamus tinctorius
GTGGCGCTGATGTGGCAGCTGGTATGAGTGGTATGAGTGGTATGGCTGCGGATGGCCTAACAAGAGGGATACCCTCTACCAACCAGATTGACAATCTATTGTTATTTGTTTAAAGTTTTATAAGGGTGAAAAGGAATACCCCACCCCTTCGTCCTTTCACCCCACTTGCTACATTAACTTTTTACCCTATTTCTCTTTCATTATTCTATCCTTAAACCCTGTAATACTTATTATTCAACCTCTCCATCTCACTAACCATTTAAAAAAAGAGGATGAGAGAGAGAGAGAGACGGAGAAGAGAGAGAGGATGAGAGAGANCAACTCGACGGGGTGGCAAATGTGGAGGTCGGCAGGGGTGGGGGTGGTGTTCCCAGCTACCCCTTCACCCCTCTCAACCTTTCCCCGCTTAGCGGGACGAGTACTCCCCGCATCCTAACAATATCTTCAACAGATCTTTTCAAATTTTCTTAAAGAACTACATTCATGTTCAACATAATTTTTATTTTAGAAATCTCAACATTGATTATAATATTATTTTCTCTTTAAAAAATTTTCTTTTCAAAGTTTTCCATTAATGCTTTCAATTAATAATCATTTTTTGGGATTGTTTCGAAATTTACGTTCTAATTCATTCATATTCCAGTTAGAGACATATTATTTGGTGAACGAAACTACACTTTTGATTTTTATATATAGGAAGTATATGTAACCCACAACAATATGTGATAATGAGTGTGAAGTGTTGTGGTTTAAGAGAGAACGTTAAAAAAAAGATTAATACAAACCATCTAAATCATCCATCTATTTTAACTCAATGGTTGCAAACAACCAAATAATGGCGATGATTATAGTTCAACAGATACAAAATCTACAATTATAGAAAAAATTAAATTCGAGTCTAAACCATCAACTCCTTAAAATCCAACGGTTAATAAGAAAAGTCATTCTGTTCTTTTTCTAGTTCTCTTATCAAACTATGCAATAAATACTCAAATCAAACAATAAACATATTTAATACATTAACAAAACATTATGAACAATCATAAAGATCTTATGAATAAGATTATGTAACAAAACAAATTAAATAATTAAAATTGGTTAACAACCAATAATTTTTTAAACACAATCATAATATCACTATTACTAGCGTGATGTTTAATTAATTGAGACAAACATGCTCTCACCATCATTTATATCACACAGTTATGAGCAACCCCACATGGGTTGTGTGTATATATCTATATCGATGTCTAAATAGAGGGAGGTTAATACGGAAAACATGTCAATTTAAGAAAAAACGAGTGGTTGAGATTATTAACAGGGGGACCATGGTCAAAGCCGCATTTATTGACCGGATGAGTGGTTGAGACCACTTCTCTACTTCTAATTTTTTCAGCAATTCTCATTTGAACCTAATACTATATATACATACAGGGGAAGGTTCAAACGAGAAGCATGTAAATTTAAGAAAACGTGAGGAGCAATCTCAGCCACACATCTTTGGTTACGGTGGACGTGATCACGAAGGATTGACGCGATTCATGGGAGGGTAGAGATTATTAAAAGAGGAGACTACGGTTAAAGCTGCCTTTATTGATCGGATGAGTGGCTGAGATTGCTCCTTACGTTTTCTAAAAAAGTTATGCTTTCTCATTTGAACCTTTTTTATCTAAACACATATAAAAGTTTTATATATTGATAAAACCCAATATATCTAGGAAATTTGATGTGGTTTGGTCCTTTTGTGAAATTCTTAAAGCCAGCCAATTAAACAAACATAGGGTGTCCCACAGGGAGCATGTTGGGTCTTGGAAGGATTTGGTTGATGATACTTTCTTCTAAGTAAATCACTTCTTTACCTCTTATTTCTATAAAATTAGGTTAAATATTGTTTTCTAAAGACTACCCTTTTACATCAAAATCTTGTTATCTTAGATATAATATTTTACATCTAAAAAAGTTTTAAGTCACCTTCAATGTCTACACATAGGTGCTGTTTATTTTTCAAAAGGTTTGAAGTTTAAAGTTTAAAGTTTAATTTTATATCTAAAAATAAAAGATTGATATTACATCTCTTCAAATTTTAAAAGAGGGTAAAAATATTTTAAACGTTTTTCTTAAAAATAAAACAAATAGTCTTCAAGTATGCAAGCCTCTTTATTTTTAGAATTAAGAAGTTTTATAAGGTATTTTTTTAAAAACAAACAACTCCACTTATAAAAGCATTTTCAATAGCTACATCGAATAAAAGTATTAAAGATTTTTTTCGCTCTAATAACCATGCAAAAATTTATGCTAAATTTTCCATTGATAAAAGAAATAGAAAAAGTAGGAATCTCCAACTTCGGAGAAATGCTCCAAAATTTAACACTGAGAGACCGTTTATCAAAAACTTATTCAGGTAAGTGCTTAATTACCTGCAATATTCAACACTATCATTTATATATTGAGTAGAATTTTAATCCACCAAAACGACATTATATGCAACAATTGACCTGGTAAACGCCAACTGTGGAAAGTGTCATCGCTCTCACTGATCGGGTAAGACTTTGGTCCTTGCTTTCGCGCCTACCGAATAATATTTTTGATCCTTACCATATGCATCCGGTAAAATAATGTAACTTGCTAAGTGCTTACAGGTAAACGGTTGATAAATGACCTATCAGTATCAGAAGATAATATATTATTTTAATTGTTTTCACCCAGTCGGTTTGAATAAATTATAATCTTTTATATAGTTTTCCAAAAGTGTATTCAGATGATATATTTATAAGATATAGTAATGGTATAATTAATGTTGAAATTGCTATAATAGTATAGTTATTGAAGTTTTTTTTTGGAAGGGTATTGGAGGCTTTGCCCCGACTAATTCCGGCAAGGTTCACTGACTGCTAAAGCATGCTGCCCTGAGTTAATCCCCAATGAGCACAATCTGAAAGCGTCTAGATTCGAACATGGAGTAGAAAGGTTAACAAGCCACTTTCTCTACAGGGCTTAAAAGTATGCCACAACCTTGTTTTAGGAATAAAGTTTCAATATTAATAATAGTTATAGATATATAATATTGTTGAAGTTGATGTAACCATTTTAGAAATTTGATTTTTAATCTCTATTTAAAAAAAAATTTATATATAATATAACTATTGAAGTTCTATCCTTCATAAAAGAGTACTAGTTTTCTTTTTCATATCATATGTGACCACACTTCTAAGAAAATCCAGAAAACTTAACTCTTTTTTAGGAATAAAAATCTCAACATTAATGATAATTTTTTTTAACGGTAAGTTAACGCACACACATGTTATGCGACCCTTGCCCAACCTATGGTTAAACCCGACCGACAGGTTTTAGGGGCCCCATGGACCAACCCAAACCGGTCTCCAAGTATCAAATCCAGAGTCTGGATATCTCAGGAAAGTGTCGTCCGTAAGAATCGAACCTTGATAGTGTGACTTTCATCCCACACCCCAAGGATGTTACCTATCCAACTGAGCTAGCCCCCTTTAATAACATTAATGATAATTACAAAGATATAATGATTAATTGTTGTATTGCTATTAGAATAAAATAATAAAAGGAATGCTATGATGAGATGGATTGAGTGTGGATATACCTTAATCAAAAACACTAAAATAATCATGGTTCACTTTTAGTAGTAGAAAGAATATATGTTCTAATGATGTACCATCGAGTTTATACGATGTGGATCGTACTCCATCTCCCACATCATGCTCGATTGCTCATAGCTTGGATGATCTTGGGTGTCTTGAGTACGAGATGTAGTTATATTGGTTATGAGAGTCATGTTACAGGACCTAACAGAAGAAACAAAGGAACGAGTTAGGCAAGTTTGAAAGGAGCAATGTGTAGTACATGCAACTGCAAGCCTGGACAACTTTTTATTGATAACAATTAGGGTAACACATGTCTACCGTGTAATTGTATTATGAACCTCATGGCACGTGTAAATATGGAATACGCTCTTAACTTCCCTTATTTTATGTTTTCAAGGGGAATAACAAGTTGGTGGAACCGTCTTGCTTAGAAACATAAAGAGAAGAAATGATATTTCAAACATAAAGAGAAAAAAATGAAGATGTGTCAAGGTCAATTTTGGGTCCTGAGTCAAGTAGGAGCAATTGGAAAACGAAATTTCAAATTGTTGTGACAAATTCCCATAAGAGACATGTTCATTTGTTTTCCGACCATTATGTTGTCAATTTGATATTTGAACATATGAGTAAATTTTCATTTATGAAATGTATACCGCGATCATTTTTTTTTCTAATTTCTAATTTCTAATTAACCAAGTAAAATTTTTTTCTTCAATAAACTCAAATATATAAACGATAGTTATCAAACATGACCTTATTGGCATCAACATACATCCTAGGAGGAAAGGTGATCCCTTGTATATCCAGATCTTGTTAAACCCTTATTGTTTTCTTCTACATGTTGTGAATTTCACTTTGATTTAAATCTATTATTGATCTTTTTGACCATCGTTTTTTATTTTTATAACAAGTAAATGCTCGATCATTCTTTTTGTAAGACATAATATTTTTCAAAATGAATAAATTTGAATAAAAGGAGTATTTTACACTTTTGTTTGAGTGATGTTTAAGTTTTGAAGAGTAAGTGATGAGGATGAGTTCCAACCTTTTTACATGTTGAAGGTGACATGAGAAAGCTGCTCCCTTCCCTTCCTTTTCAAGTAACCACTCTTATATTATAATTTATCGTATACTTTTTCTTCAACTTTAGAAAGTACTTAAATATTATCAATTTCTGCAATAGATTAGATCTTTTAAGAAGAGACCAAGAGTTCGTTTCAACATATAAACGAGATCCTTTGCATGACCACATATACCAATTAGACCAGAGGTGTGTATATCATGGTTTATGAAAAAAAAGGAAATTATTAGACAAAGTAGACATAAACGTTTTTTGTATTTTTACATACACTACTAAAAACTTCTATCTGCTACACTCTTGAACCATACAAATCAATTTAATTAAAATAATATAAAAATATATAAATTAGTGTTCCCCTTATACCAAGTCAATCTTATTTGGCTTAAAACTACCAACAATGCAAGCAATGATAGTTCCAGAATAGAAAAAACGTAGGTCCAAATTTTTTTCTTATATTGTGCCTACTAGATGAGGGTGGAATGGATGACAACCATACGGGATACATATATCATTAAATTGAGGTTTATCATCCATCCAAGCAAACTCTACTTTATGGCTTTAAATGTAATACAAGCAACAAATCATAATGCATTGGATTCTTGATAGACTAAACTTTTAGTGTTGTATTAGTCTATCAATCTCTAGAGCATTATTTGATAAGAAAAATCAGAGATCATGTAATATAGCACAACACATTTAAATACTAAATGATCATATCTACCGTTATCTAGAATTTTTATAGACCATATCATACATGAATCTGTAAAAAAATGAATATGAATTTAAACATGTATATATAAAATTTATAAGAATGGTTGAGATAACATTTAAGGGTTCATTTAAAGTGACCCAAAATATAACAAGATGTTAGAAAATAATTGGACAAAATTTGTGTGCAATCAAGCTCATCATGTTCACTTAGAATCATGATTCCAACTAAATCATATACAAGAACAAAGTGTATTTGATGGGGTCTCAAATGTCACATGGGTTGGTGTTTTTTTTTTCTGAAAGTAGATCTAGATCACCCAATCAAGGTAGGGGTGGACTTTGTAAACAAAATGAAATTATTACAATAATGGCCCCTCAACCATACTCATCTTGTTATAACCACCTTACACTATGATAAAATGACAATTCCAAAACTAAACATTGCCAAGAGTTATTCTCTTACTCCTTATCTCTTTTCAGTAAATCAGTTATCTCACTTAGTGTACTTTTTCCTCTAGTTCAAAGGTCTATGATTTGTATTTATCCGATCACTACCAACTTTTCATAATACGTTAAGCTTGTCTTACTTATATGGAGGGGTGTTTTTAAACATATATATCGTAAATTAGTTATACCAAATATGTCAAAGACTAAGGTTATCCTAAATAAATATCCAAGCATCATTAGTTTCTTTATGGTTGAACGAAAACAACAACGATAACAAGTTACAACTTTAAGGGTCAACTTAGCTAGCACCTAAAAAAGAATTATTTTGGCCAAAAAGATTGAGAAGTTCTTTGTGCATTAATCATCGTATTTTGTTGCTTTGATATTTTATATCACACTTCATCATGGGAAATAAAAGTATTATACAAATCCGTCATCATGGCAATTGCTAGCTATTATGCAAGTCCATTACAAATGGAATCTTAACTAAAATGGTTTTCTTAAAATATTGGGAATGTTTTTGAAATTCATGACTTCCGAGTACCACCCATGTTATATTGATTATATATATTTAAATATCAGTTTCTCGCTTATATATTATTATTAAAGTCAATAAAACTTTGAAATTCACACCATCTAACATTGACATAAATTGGGTAGGTCAACAAATACAATTTTATTGTTAAGAGGTTAGAAGTTAGATGCAACACTAGTGATTTGGTTTGTAAGATTGGTGAGGTATGAATGGACCAAACACTATTAGTATAATTCTTTAATGCTTGAGGAGTTAATTTGAATACAACTTCAATTGTGTTAGTTAGGATTAAGAAAATCAACATGCTACTAGCATATATAATCCTAACAGCTTGTCTATTAGCACCTTAATAAGTTCAATGAGACTCCCAACTTATTCGTTTAATTATACATGATCGTTTGGTAATGACTTAAATCTTAATGATATAAAAGTGGTTTATCTAGTATGGTTATAGGAAGAAAATATATATAGAAAGACAAGTTTTTTCCAAATCTGTCCACCCCAATTAAAAAAACACAACCTTTCTATCTATAAAAAAGCCATCCTAAAGAAAGATATTTACAAACATATTCATTTACATAAACAATTTTATCCTTAATTAGAAACCAATCAATCAATCAAATTCCTAAGTATTATATATTCTTCATGTAGGCTTTATTATTCTTACAAGAAGATCAATCCATCACATGAGCATATCATTAGGGTAAAACATATCATGCACAGGACTCTATGAGCTCTTAGACTTTTCTCACCAAAAAAATTTATTTTAATATGGGATATAAATTGACTGTAATAAGTCAACATACAACTAGAACTTGTATTACTTACCAAATATATTAATGTTAAGTACCAAAAATATTAATGTTAAAAACACCAATGGATGACAAATGTTAAGCTTGCTTGTATTTCTTATTATATTTGAGGGTATGTTTGGTATACTAAACAGGGACAGGACATGACAGAACTGATAAAACAAGAATAATGAACAGTGTTTTATGTTTGGAAAGACTTTTGTGTGGACCGAACATGAAAAGAGTGGAACAAAAGTGGAACGGATTTGTTCCACCCCACCTATGGAACAAGCTGGAACAAACCCATTTTATTAATATAACGTCAAACTAAAGCATAATTCTCTTCTAAAACACCAAATATGCCTTCTACTTACATTCTATTCGTTTTTTTTAAAATTTTATTTATTGTACCTTATACTTTTTAAACTTCCACTAGGCTGTAAAAAAATATTATTGTTATACGGTTACCATATTTGATTAACTTATGTAATTTATTAAATGTTAATAATAAAAATATAATATAGAAAAGGTATAAAACAAAATTGAAAACTAATTAGAACTTTTTATTTTAGTGACATTTTAATAGTTTTGACAAATACATTCTAATCTTATATTTTGCTATATAAATATATTCATTTCATTACAAGTTAATTAATTACGTTGTTAATCAAAGTATATAAACAACCCATCAGAGTTAAGTTGGTCATTTTATCTATTTTGTTCTCCGCTTTCCAATTCAGTCTTATCAAATGCTAAAACAGTTGTTCTATACTGTTTTGTTCTATCCTATGTAATAAAATAAAAATACTTTCTCCATAACATATTGTCGAAAAATACGATTCTTTTATTTGTTAGTGTCCACGTCACTTTATTTATTTATTTATTTATTAAATTAGATATCTAAAAAAACATAAACTAATAAATAATTGGTATTTGGGTTGTGATGATGGATTTTAAAAAAGAAAAAAAAGAGGGTTGGAACATGTTGGCTTGATTTGCGCAAACCAACGGTGGATCCGTACGGGTCGGGTCGGGTCCTATGTTCTTCTCAACAAGATTCAACTTTAACAAAGGGTGAATATGATATAATACTATATTTGATAATAATTAAATTAATATTAATTTCTTTTTTTCGGTTGCTATATGTTGATACGATTTTATACCAATATAAAACAAGTTATATGTTGATATGTGTTGTACCACTTATCCATATCAATACAAGCATTCGAGTAATTTTCGTAGTGCACATTCACTGATAGTTTAACGTAAGCGATCGTCGAAGGACAACGATGGACCATGAAAGTGTGTGGACAAGTTGCTATGAGGTTTAGACGGTGAATTCAATCAAGTTCTATATATTAATCTGTAGTATTAATTAGCAATTTTGAAGGTAAGGTAAACTAAAATTAAAATCAACATATAGTGTATTACCAATAGAAATTTAACTAATAAATAATTAAGCAAATGATTCGACACGGTACGATATTACCTGATACACAACTTTTAATGCCACATACCAACTAAGGTTGTGTTTGGCAAACTAGCTGATAAGTGATAAGCTAGCCGTTTACTGACAAACTAGATAGTAGCTGATAAGCTAGCTTATGAATAAAATATGTTTGGTAAAAACTAGCTTATGAATACATAAAATGACCAAAAATGATATTGTGAGATATAATAATTAATATTAATAAGGATATCGATAAACTAGCTTATAGTTCATCCAAACACTACCTTATAAACTAGCTCAGTTTTGCCAAACATAGCCTATGTTTTAAATAGTTGGCACAGTACCACTAACAATTAGATTGATACCGATTAATACGATTAACATCAATATTGATTGCTTTGTCTTGACATGTGACACCCATATTTTAATATATAAGTTTTTTTTATTACGTGTCATTAGGGGTGTAAATGAGTCGAGCCGAGTAATGGGTTAATCGAGCCGAACTCAAAAAATAATGTTGAGTTCGAGCTCGAATATTTTTATAGTTATCGGGCTCGAGCTCAAAGCTCGTTTATGGGTTCGAACTCGCGATCGATTAACTCGTTTATCTACCTGAGCTCGATAATTTTTTATATTTTTATACTANTCGAGATAAACAAGCTCGAGTAGCTCGTTAAAAGCGTGACTCACTTACACATCCTTACATGCCATACATATTACATATATATATATATATACACTGTATATATGTGTGTGTTTGACCATATTGTCCCCCACACCGATGGGTTTGGTGGACCCATACTGTGTTTACAATGTTGACCCGAACCGCAACTCCCGATAAAGTACATGGGTGATTTTGGAAGTTAGCTTTACAAAGTATATATTAAAGTGTCTTTTATTTGGTAACATCCATTTTATTATTAAAAAAAATTGTAATTTTTTTAATCATCGACCTTCTCACCAATTTAATAACAAATTATTATTATTATTATTGTTATTAAACCAAGTTGTTCCAAATCAATACCAATGCTTACATAAGTTAGGCACACATGCAAAAGTGGTCGTTTACACATTCATCTAAATATATGTGTCTCATTTATTTGTTTTCTTGTTATTAAACATTAAAAATTTGTCATTGAATTTATTCTATAAATATCTAATGAGAGATAGTGATAATATTTGATGCTAATCATATGAAGAAATTCTAATAAATATTAAGTAATGCCATAGTTTATTTTTACTTCTAAGTCGATCTTTGTATATGTAAATTTGTTATAAAGCTATGTTGATTTTATAGATGTTAATGTCAAAAATTGGATTTAAGAAAATCAACTTTGGGTTTAAATGGACTTTTATTAACTAAAGACCGTACCCTTCGATAAAGAAACGACAAAAGAGTAAAAGTAATGACACAAGATATCGATGACATGGAAAATCTCTTTCGAGATTAAAAACTACAGACAATGGTTAAGATCGTCAATGCACTATGTAAAACATGACGTCAAACAAGGGGGACGTTGTCCTGGTGGAACAGCGATTGTGAGTACAGATGTTACAACGTAAGTACAAACAAAGAAATCGGAAGTAAATAGCTGATGTCGCTAGTTGTGCGTCGAAGAGCGTAACGTTCTCGTGAGTTCTTGAGAGCTTCGAGAGAATTTCCAGTGAATTGCCTTGTGTTTTGTGAGTCCTTCAGTGAAACTCTTCGTGACGGTTTTTTATAAGTATCCGCATCTTTAACGTGTCTTTAAAGGAATTGTCTTGATTGTCATAATATTTGTAACTGTTTAAGAGAATTAATTTGTCTTTATCGTGGTCCGTCAGTTATGCTTTTTCCATAAATGCAGAAGATCATGTACTTAAAACATCACAAAACGCTTAGTCGTTAATTTCAATTAACTGGCGCCATTTAAGTAACTTACAATGGACGATGGATAATACTGTCGGGAGGTTGTTTGAGCTGACTTGATCGTTAGTTGAAAGTCGATACTTACTTGATGTCCATCGCTAGTCGTACGTCAAAGCTAATTTTATAACCATCGATGAAAGTGACGACAAGGGTTATAGACATGAGTGGTCGTCATGACCTTATCTTAATACAAAATTTTGTCATACAAATTTCTTCTATCCGTTATGTTGTCGATCGAGAGTTACGAATTTTACCTAAACAATAGACTTGTTAATTCCATCAATGGTTAGTTTTTCGTAAGTCCATGTTAACAAAATAATCAGTTTTTACATGTGTGGTTTTGATAGCGATTTTAGAATCCGATTTTTAGTTAGAACACGTATTATAAACATTATGTAAAAACCAACAATAAGAATGAAAACATAAAAAGTTTTAGGGATACTTATATTACATTTTGCATATGAACAAATCAAGTTTTGAAAACACATAGATTTATCTAAGATCTAAAAGAAATCCAAAGTATCTTAAATACTTTTAATCAAACAAATAAATACTAAAAGTTTTGGTTTTTTATTCTCTATTATTCTGAATCTAAAATTTCAATCACAAGTATATGTTTACATTTGAGTATACTCATACAACATCTTGACAATATTATACATCATTTACAAAGTGCTAATATACACATACAACTTATTAACTCATAACCAAGTGATAACTATGGTCAAATAAGATATATTTAGTGAACTATATAAATATGATTTTTTTTAACAAAACCGTTAACCAACAGAAGACTCATCTAAATACTTCATGAAATAAAACTGAAAAATACGAAATAAAAATGCATCACACTTTAAGATATATCGTTTGATTCAATTAGCCATGGCCATAATAGATTTGTTACACCATTTATAGGCAAGCACCAAGACTAATAAAAGGACCATAATTGTCTCATCACAATTCACAAGTGCTCCCTTATTTATGTAAACTAAGATATGTTAAAAGTATATAAATGTATATGTATTATTTGATGGTTAGATGTTTGATATATAAGTATAGAATGGGGAGGCCCAATTAAAGCCCAAAAGTTCACTTAAGGCTTGATCCAAAAAAAAAATCTCTTGGGCTATTGTTGTAAAGTGTAAAGTGTAAACCATGAGGTTGATCTATATCTAATTATCTACGAACCTCTACGGCTCGTGATCGGTATTCAAACGAGTGTTATCGATTATTGTCGAAAGTTGGTCAGTATAAACGTTAATACTGCTTACATAAACCCGTTTGTAATACGCCTACTGTAAATACGGTTATATGGTGTGAAAGTATTTGGTGCAGATATTATCCTTACGGTTAAAGTGGCTTTAATTATTTGTAACGAAATTAAAGGATCTTAAAGAAACAAAGATCAAAGGACTAGACCATGTTGGTAATGCGTTATCTAGAAAAACTATAACATTTTATTCGAATAATGGAAATATAACATTCATAAAAATAGCTTACGAATAAGGCTATTGGTTTTAAGGGTATGCATAAACCGTATTATACCACTTTTTTTAATTTTAACATGAACAACAACGAACTTATTATGACTAAAATAGGCTCGGTTAAACATATACCATATGTTAGTTTTATATGATTTGAAATTAGGGTATATGTGTGTGTGTATAGACGAAGCATAGTGTGAGAAGTTGAGTTTAATGTGAGAAATATTAGAAGTAGTTCTAAACTGTTGATCATTTTTAATCCCATGCCGTTCCATGATTTGCATTTTAGAAGATAATTGATTTGGTGCATCAACTTCTCATCCAATGGTTAATAACCACTTTTCACATTTCTCATGTTAAATATTATTATCTATAATAGTCGTATTTGTATAGAGGCAGTTTCATAATTGATTCAATAAAACGTCAAGAATACTAATAATTTTTATTTTATTGTTTTAAAAATAGAGTAACATTTTTCAAAAATGTTTTATTTAAACTTCAGAATAACAAATGATCATGATGTTGGTTAAGTTAGACAATTTTTTTGATTCTATAATGTTGATGAATATTTTAATTTTAGATAAAAACTCTTGAAAAAATTAAATGTTGCAACTAATTAAAAAATTGTCTATAATATTATTCTAATTATGTAAATTATAAAATATGTTTGCAATTGGTGTATTTCACTTCAAATCTATCAAAGAAAGATATAAAGTTGCCATTACGCCATTCGGTTCAATCTTAAATTTTAAAATCTATCATTAAACGAGAACTAATACAAACTATAAATTCGACGACATTTTAACCCGACATACAGATATAACTAAAATTTATTTTTGTTTGGCTCTTTACTAAGCGAGTCTGGAATTGTAACGTCTAAAGAAACTGGTCGAGGTAGATGACAACGCTTCCTCTCTTCCTTACCAGGAGGGGCCATTAAGGTACAATCAAATATTCTGTAAAATAATAATATTTTTTAAATATACATAAAACCATTTTTTTTCCATTTACTGAGTTATTAAACTTAGTGTCTGAATAACTACGATGTCGATGAGGTATCCGATATCCATACAGGAATCCGACTAATCCTCGGTGACCATGGACCGGCCCGAAAACTAACCCATGGTCAGGGTATCACCACATCACAAATGCTCACCACATGAATCGAACCCGGGTAGACAGGGATGCCATCTACTGTCTCCGACCATTAGGCTACTAATGCATGAATTGTGGTTTAAAAAGAGAATTGATCCAATGCATCTCATCCTATTGTTCGTTTATTTCACATCCAACGGTTGATAATCACTTCTTACGATTATCACCAAATTTAACACTTCTCACAAGAACGCAACCCTCACATAGTATTGAAATGATTCGACTCAAAACATATTAAGAAATATTTATTTGAAACCGCTTAAATGTATATATTGTTACATTCTTTTATTAAGCATCCACAGGTGAATTTAGACAAGATTATGACAACATTATTATTTTATAAAAACACGAGAATGATAATACCACATTTCCAAAGGTTCTTGTAAGAATGAATTTATGGTTAGAACAGTGAGAAGACGAACCTTCTTCCACGAGGATATAGAGTTTGGGGAGCATCGAGCATAATTAATCGAAAGTGAGCAAAAATATATATTAATTTTTCAAAATTGATAATACGAAATAAATTGTATTAAGGAAAATAAAACTAGAAAAATAAATTTCTCTATAAAAAAATACATGTAACTATTCAAATACATTAGAAGAGTGGAACACCAAGATTCATTTATGGTACAAATTTACCATTTTTACTATCATCGTCAGAAAAAAACATTGTTTTCAGTAACCCAACAATCTTCGGCGTTTAACTTGGTTGACAAAAGGATGGTTGTCCAAATATAAGATAGGGCCCAGTTCGATCTTGGGCTCCTCACTAGCCTCAACCCTCAATCATTAAGTGAGCAAAAAAATAAACCCCCTCATATTAGTATCCTTGAAGACGCACTCTATGTGGGGTTGATCAGGGTTGTCGAAAATCAAGTTTTTGGCCAACCCCAATACCGTTAATCCACTGATTTCCTATATTATTAAAAAAAATATGTTATTCATGTTGTTTATATCTTAAAATGTTCTTATCTACTGAAGTTTCAACATGTATTATGTAAGAAGAATAAAGAGAAACAAAATAATTATACCCTAACCTAAATATAATATATTTTGCATATACCAAATAAAGGCCTAATCGCATTTTCAAGGCTGATTGCCATACTCAAGGCTGAAAAGCCGCTGAATACGCCCAAAGGAAGATCAGAGAAAGTAGAAGATGTTTTCAAAGAAATGGAAAGGAAAGGCCAGGTTCCTCACACCAACAACCTTGATGTTTCCATTCCTACTAAAGATGCACATCCCGCATCCACAATCATCCTACAACCCATTTATGAGATATTCTTTCACGATGCTCAAGGACAAGTCAAGTTCTTCATAGCCTTCAAAATCCCTATTGTCGATCCTCTTCTTCTCCTAGGCATTTGAGATTAACGTGAGATGCACGAGAAGTGATTATCAACCAAAAAACTTGAAAAACACATCGTAGTCAACCAAAAAACTTAAAAAATATTTCAAAATCAAATGAAAAACTTAAAAAATCCATAAACGACGGAATTCGGCTAAAAATTTGTCCTGAGTGGCTTTCATAGCTGGAAGTTCTTGGTAAAACGGGGAATATTTGGGTAGGACATGTGTCGAGAGTCTAAGGTGGTGTTTGGTTCGCATATTCTGAAGGAATCTGATGGAATTGGAATGTTGAATTTCATTCACCAGATTTCATTACCTCGTTTGGTTCATTCTTTTCGACAGAAGAAATATCTGAATTCCATCAAATTTCACAAATGAAGGAATTCAACAATCTTTAGCAACTAACAAGTATTCTGATGAAATGTAATTCAGTTTTTCTAAAATGTCAGATATACCTTTGATCCAATATAACCAATAACGATAAGTTATTTAATTAATTTATTTCATAATTATTGTATTATTTTATTTAATAATTTATTTATTTGTTAATT